>JAWMAG010000323.1:0-51514 GCA_037013455.1 Ceratitis rosa | reverse complement strand
TGCACTGAGTTATATCAGTTTTTACTAAAACTATCCCTATGCAATGCAGTGAGTTATATCAGTTTTTACTAAAACTATCCATATGCAATGCAGTGAGTTATATCAGTTTTTAATAAAACTATCCATATGCAATGCACTGAGTTATATCAGTTTTTAATAAAACTATCCATAGGCAATGCACTGAGTTATATCAGGTTTTAATAAAACTATCCATATACAATGCACTGAGTTATATCAGTTTTTAATAAAACTATCCATATGCAATGCAGTGAGTTATATCAGTTTTTAATAAAACTATCCATATGCAAATGCAGTGAGTTATATCAGTTTTTAATAAAACTATCCATATGCAATACCATGAGTTATATCCGTTTTTAATAAAACTATCCATATGCAAAGCACTGAGTTATATCCGTTTTTAATAAAACTATCCATATGCAATGCACTGAGTTATATCAGTTTTTAATAAAACTATCCATATGCAATGCACTGAGTTTCCATATGCAATGCACTGAAATATATGTGTTTTAAATAAAACTATCCATATGCAATGCACTGAGTTATATCAGTTTTTAATAAAACTATCCATATGCAATGCAGTGAGTTACATCAGTTTTAAATAAAACTATCCATATGCAATGCAGTGAGTTATATCAGTTTTTAATAAAACTATCCATATGCAATGCACTGAGTTATATCAGTTTTTAATAAAACTATCCATATGCAATGCACTGAGTTATATCAGTTTTTAATAAAACTATCCATGTGCAATGCACTGAGTTATATCAGTTTTTAATAAAACTATCCATATGCAATGCACTGAGTTATATCAGTTTTTAATAAAACTATCCATATGCAATGCACTGAGTTATATCTGTTTTTAATAAAACTATCCATATGCAATGCACTGAGTTATATCAGTTTTTAATAAAACTATCCATATGCAATGCAGTGAGTTATATCAGGTTTTAATAAAACTATCCATATGAAATGCACTGAGTTATATCAGGTTTTAATAAAACTATCTATATGCAATGCACTGAGTTATATCAGTTTTTAATAAAACTATCCATATGCAATGCACTGAGTTATATCAGTTTTTAATAAAACTATCCATATGCAATGCACTGAGTTATATCTGTTTTTAATAAAACTATCCATATGCAATGCACTGAGTTATATCAGTTTTTAATAAAACTATCCATTTGCAATGCAGTGAGTTATATCAGTTTTTAATATAACTATCCATATGCAATGCAGTGAGTTATATGAGTTTTTAATAAAACTATCCATATGCAATGCACTGAGTTATATCAGTTTTAAATAAAACTTTCCATATGCAATGCACTGAGTTATATCAGTTTTAAATAAAACTATCCATATGCAATGCACTGAGTTATATTAGTTTTTAATAAAACTATCCATATGCAATGCAGTGAGTTATATCAGTTTTAAATAAAACTATCCATATGCAATGCAGTGAGTTATATCAGTTTTTAATAAAACTATCCATATGCAATGCACTGAGTTATATCAGTTTTTAATAAAACTATCCATATGCAATGCAGTGAGTTATATCAGTTTTAAATAAAACTATCCATATGCAATGCAGTGAGTTATATCAGTTTTAAATAAAACTATCCATATGCAATGCACTGAGTTATATCAGTTTTTAATAAAACTATCCATGTGCAATGCACTGAGTTATATCAGTTTTTAATAAAACTATCGATATGCAATGCACTGAGTTATATCAGTTTTAAATAAAACTATCCATATGCAATGCACTGAGTTATATCAGGTTTTAATAAAACTATCCATATGCAATGCAGTGAGTTATACCAGTTTTTACTAAAACTATCCATATGCAATGCACTGAGTTATATCAGTTTTTACTAAAACTATCCCTATGCAATGCAGTGAGTTATATCAGTTTTTATTAAAACTATCCATATGCAATGCAGTGAGTTATATCAGTTTTTAATAAAACTATCCATATGCAATGCACTGAGTTATATCAGTTTTTAATAAAACTATCCATAGGCAATGCACTGAGTTATATCAGGTTTTAATAAAACTATCCATATACAATGCACTGAGTTATATCAGTTTTTAATAAAACTATCCATATGCAATGCAGTGAGTTATATCAGTTTTTAATAAAACTATCCATATGCAATGCAGTGAGTTATATCAGTTTTTAATAAAACTATCCATATGCAATACCATGAGTTATATCCGTTTTTAATAAAACTATCCATATGCAAAGCACTGAGTTATATCCGTTTTTAATAAAACTATCCATATGCAATGCACTGAGTTATATCAGTTTTTAATAAAACTATCCATATGCAATGCACTGAGTTTCCATATGCAATGCACTGAAATATATGTGTTTTAAATAAAACTATCCATATGCAATGCACTGAGTTATATCAGTTTTTAATAAAACTATCCATATGCAATGCAGTGAGTTATATCAGTTTTAAATAAAACTATCCATATGCAATGCAGTGAGTTATATCAGTTTTTAATAAAACTATCCATATGCAATGCACTGAGTTATATCAGTTTTTAATAAAACTATCCATATGCAATGCACTGAGTTATATCAGTTTTTAATAAAACTATCCATGTGCAATGCACTGAGTTATATCAGTTTTTAATAAAACTATCCATATGCAATGCACTGAGTTATATCAGTTTTTAATAAAACTATCCATATGCAATGCACTGAGTTATATCTGTTTTTAATAAAACTATCCATATGCAATGCACTGAGTTATATCAGTTTTTAATAAAACTATCCATATGCAATGCAGTGAGTTATATCAGGTTTTAATAAAACTATCCATATGAAATGCACTGAGTTATATCAGGTTTTAATAAAACTATCCATATGCAATGCACTGAGTTATATCAGTTTTTAATAAAACTATCCATATGCAATGCACTGAGTTATATCAGTTTTTAATAAAACTATCCATATGCAATGCACTGAGTTATATTAGTTTTTAATAAAACTATCCATATGCAATGCAGTGAGTTATATCAGTTTTAAATAAAACTATCCATATGCAATGCAGTGAGTTATATCAGTTTTTAATAAAACTATCCATATGCAATGCACTGAGTTATATCAGTTTTTAATAAAACTATCCATTTGCAATGCAGTGAGTTCTATCAGTTTTTTATAAAACTATCCATATGCAATGCAGTGAGTTATATCAGTTTTTAATAAAACTATCCATATGCAATGCACTGAGTTATATCAGTTTTTAATAAAACTATCCATATGCAATGCACTGAGTTATATCAGTTTTAAATAAAACTATCCATATGCAATGCAGTGAGTTATATCAGTTTTAAATAAAACTATCCATATGCAATGCACTGAGTTATATCAGTTTTTAATAAAACTATCCATGTGCAATGCACTGAGTTATATCAGTTTTTAATAAAACTATCCATATGCAATGCACTGAGTTATATCAGTTTTAAATAAAACTATCCATATGCAATGCAGTGAGTTATATCAGTTTTAAATAAAACTATCCATATGCAATGCACTGAGTTATATCAGTTTTTAATAAAACTATCCATGTGCAATGCACTGAGTTATATCAGGTTTTAATAAAACTATCCATATGCAATGCACTGAGTTATATCAGTTTTTAATAAAACTATCCATATGCAAGGCACTGAGTTATATCAGGTTTTAATAAAACTATTGATATGCAATGCACTGAGTTATATCAGGTTTTAATAAAACTATCCATATGCAATGCACTGAGTTATATCAGTTTTTAATAAAACTATCCATATGCAATGCAGTGAGTTATATTAGTTTTTAATAAAACTATCCATATGCAATGCAGTGAGTTATATCAGTTTTTAATAAAATTATCCATATGCAATGCACTGAGTTATATTAGTTTTTAATAAAACTATCCATATGCAATGCAATGAGTTATATCAGTTTTTAAATAAAACTATTCATATGCAATGCACTGAGTTATATCAGTTTTAAATAAAACTATCCATATGCAATGCACTGAGTTATATCAGGTTTTAATAAAACTATCCATATGCAATGCAGTGAGTTATATCAGTTTTTACTAAAACTATCCATATGCAATGCACTGAGTTATATCAGTTTTTACTAAAACTATCCCTATGCAATGCAGTGAGTTATATCAGTTTTTATTAAAACTATCCATATGCAATGCAGTGAGTTATATCAGTTTTTAATAAAACTATCTATATGCAATGCACTGAGTTATATCAGTTTTTAGTAAAACTATCCATATGCAATGCACTGAGTTATACCAGTTTTTAATAAAACCATCCATATGCAATGCACTGAGTTATATCAGTTTTAAATAAAACTATCCATATGCAATGCAGTGAGTTATATCAGTTTTTAATAAAACTATCGATATGCAATGCACTGTCTTATATCAGTTTTTAATAAAACTATCCATATGCAATGCACTGAGTTATATCAGGTTTTAATAAAACTATCCATATGCAATGCACTGAGTTATATCAGGTTTTAATAAAACTATCCATATGCAATGCACTGAGTTATATCAGTTTTTAATAAAACTATCCATATGCAATGCACTGAGTTATATCAGTTATATCAGTTTTTAATAAAACTATCCATTTGCAATGCAGTGAGTTATATCAGTTTTTAATAAAACTATCCATATGCAATGCAGTGAGTTATATCAGTTTTTAGTAAAACTATCCATATGCAATGCACTGAGTTATATCAGTTTTAAATAAAACTTTCCATATGCAATGCACTGAGTTATATCAGTTTTAAATAAAACTATCCATATGCAATGCACTGAGTTATATTAGTTTTTAATAAAACTATCCATATGCAATGCAGTGAGTTATATCAGTTTTAAATAAAACTATCCATATGCAATGCAGTGAGTTATATCAGTTTTTAATAAAACTATCCATATGCAATGCACTGAGTTATATCAGTTTTTAATAAAACTATCCATATGCAATGCAGTGAGTTCTATCAGTTTTTAATAAAACTATCCATATGCAATGTAGTGAGTTATATCAGTTTTTAATAAAACTATCCATATGCAATGCACTGAGTTATATCAGTTTTTAATAAAACTATCCATATGCAATGCACTGAGTTATACCAGTTTTTAATAAAACCATCCATATGCAATGCACTGAGTTATATCAGTTTTAAATAAAACTATCCATATGCAATGCAGTGAGTTATATCAGTTTTTAATAAAACTATCGATATGCAATGTACTGAGTTATATCAGTTTTAAATAAAAGTATCCATATGCAATACACTGAGTTATATCAGTTTTCAATAAAACTATCGATATGCAATGCACTGAGTTATATCAGTTTTTAATAAAACTATCCATGTGCAATGCACTGAGTTATATCAGGTTTTAATAAAACTATCCATATGCAATGCACTGAGTTATATCAGTTTTTAATAAAACTATCCATATGCAAGGCACTGAGTTATATCAGGTTTTAATAAAACTATTGATATGCAATGCACTGAGTTATATCAGGTTTTAATAAAACTATCCATATGCAATGCACTGAGTTATATCAGTTTTTAATAAAACTATCCATATGCAATGCACTGAGTTATATCAGGTTTTAATAAAACTATCCATATGCAATGCACTGAGTTATATCAGTTTTTAATAAAACTATCCATTTGCAATGCACTGAGTTATATCAGTTTTTAATAAAACTATCCATATGCAAGGCACTGAGTTATATCAGGTTTTAATAAAACTATTGATATGCAATGCACTGAGTTATATCAGGTTTTAATAAAACTATCCATATGCAATGCACTGAGTTATATCAGTTTTTAATAAAACTATCCATATGCAATGCACTGAGTTATATCAGGTTTTAATAAAACTATCCATATGCAATGCACTGAGTTATATCAGTTTTTAATAAAACTATCCATTTGCAATGCACTGAGTTATATCAGTTTTTAATAAAACTATCCATATGCAATGCACTGAGTTATATCAGGTTTTTATAAAACTGTCCATATGCAATGCACTGAGTTATATCAGTTTTTAATAAAACTATCCATATGCAATGCACTGAGTTATATCAGGTTTTAATAAAACTATCCATATGCAATGCACTGAGTTATATCAGGTTTTAATAAAATTATCCATATGCAATGCACTGAGTTATTTTAGTTTTTAATAAAACTATCCATATGCAATGCAGTGAGTTATATCAGTTTTTAATAAAACTATCCATATGCAATGCAGTGAGTTATATTAGTTTTTAATAAAACTATCCATATGCAATGCAGTGAGTTATATCAGTTTTTAATAAAATTATCCATATGCAATGCACTGAGTTATATTAGTTTTTAATAAAACTATCCATATGCAATGCAATGAGTTATATCAGTTTTTACTAAAACTATCCATATGCAATGCACTGAGTTATATCAGTTTTTACCCAAAACTATCCCTATGCAATGCAGTGAGTTATATCAGTTTTTATTAAAACTATCCATATGCAATGCAGTGAGTTATATCAGTTTTTAATAAAACTATCCATATGCAATGCACTGAGTTATATCAGTTTTTAATAAAACTATCCATAGGCAATGCACTGAGTTATATCAGGTTTTAATAAAACTATCCATATACAATGCACTGAGTTATATCAGTTTTTAATAAAACTATCCATATGCAATGCAGTGAGTTATATCAGTTTTTAATAAAACTATCCATATGCAATGCAGTGAGTTATATCAGTTTTTAATAAAACTATCCATATGCAATGCACTGAGTTATATCAGTTTTTAATAAAACTATCCATATACAATGCACTGAGTTATATCCGTTTTTAATAAAACTATCCATATGCAAAGCACTGAGTTATATCCGTTTTTAATAAAACTATCCATATGCAATGCACTGAGTTATATCAGTTTTTAATAAAACTATCCATATGCAATGCACTGAGTTTCCATATGCAATGCAGTGAGTTATATCAGTTCTTAATAAAACTATCCATATGCAATGCACTGAGTTATATCAGTTTTAAATAAAACTATCCATATGCAATGCAGTGAGTTATATCAGTTTTTAATAAAACTATCGATATGCAATGCACTGAGTTATATCAGTTTTAAATAAAACTATCCATATGCAATGCACTGAGTTATATCAGTTTTCAATAAAACTATCGATATGCAATGCACTGAGTTATATCAGTTTTTAATAAAACTATCCATATGCAATGCACTGACTTATATCAGGTTTTAATATAACTATCCATATGCAATGCACTGAGTTATATCAGGTTTTAATAAAACTATCCATATGCAATGCAGTGAGTTATATCAGTTTTTAATAAAACTATCCATATGCAATGCACTGAGTTATATCAGTTTTAAATAAAACTACCCATATGCACTGCAGTGAGTTATATCAGTTTTTAATAAAACTATCGATATGCAATGAACTGAGTTATATTAGTTTTAAATAAAACTATCCACATGCAATGCAGTGAGTGATATCAGTTTTAAATGAAACTATCCATATGCAATGCACTGAGTTATATCAGTTTTAAATAAAATTATCCATATGCAATGCACTGAGTTATATCAGTTTTTAATAAAACTATCCATATGCAATGCACTGAGTTATATCAGTTTTAAATAAAACTATCCATATGCAATGCAGTGAGTTATATCAGTTTTAAATAAAACTATCGATATGCAATGCACTGAGTTATATCAGTTTTAAATAAAACTATCCATATGCAATGCACTGAGTTATATCAGTTTTTAATAAAACTATCGATATGCAATGCACTGAGTTATATCAGTTTTAAATAAAACTATCCATATGCAATGCACTGAGTTATATCAGGTTTTAATAAAACTATCCATATGCAATGCACTGAGTTATATCAGGTTTTAATAAAACTATCCATATGCAATGCACTGAGTTATATCAGTTTTTAATAAAACTATCTATATGCAACGCACTGAGTTATATCAGTTTTTAATAAAACTATCCATATGCAATGCACTGAGTTATATCAGTTTTTAATAAAACTGTCCATATGCAATGCAGTGAGTTATATCAGTTTTTAATAAAACTATCCATATGCAATGCACTGAGTTATATCAGTTTTTAATAAAACTATCCATATGCAATGCAGTGAGTTATATCAGTTTTTAATAAAACTATCCATATGCAATGCACTGAGTTATATCAGTTTTTAATAAAACTATCCATATGCAATGCAGTGAGTTATATCAGTTTTTAATAAAACTATCCATATGCAATGCACTGAGTTATATCAGGTTTTAATAAAACTTTCCATATGCAATGCACTGAGTTATATCAGTTTTTAATAAAACTATCCATATGCAATGCACTGAGTTATATCAGTTTTTAATAAAACTATCCATATGCAATGCAGTGAGTTATATCAGTTTTAAATACAACTATCCATATGCAATGCACTGAGTTATATCAGTTTTTAATAAAACTATCCATATGCAATGCAGTGAGTTATATCAGTTTTTAATAAAACTATCCATATGCAATGCACTGAGTTATATCAGGTTTTAATAAAACTATCCATATGCAATGCACTGAGTTATATCAGTTTTTAATAAAACTATCCATATGCAATGCACTGAGTTATATCAGTTTTTAATAAAACTATCCATATGCAATGCACTGAGTTATATCAGTTTTTAATAAAACTATCCATATGCAATGCACTGAGTTATATCAGTTTTTAATAAAACTATCCATATGCAATGCTCTGAGTTATATCTGTTTTTAATAAAACTATCCATATGCAATGCACTGAGTTATATCAGTTTTTAATAAAACTATCCATATGCAATGCAGTGAGTTATATCAGGTTTTAATAAAACTATCCATATGAAATGCACTGAGTTATATCAGGTTTTAATAAAACTATCCATATGCAATGCACTGAGTTATATCAGTTTTTAATAAAACTATCCATATGCAATGCACTGAGTTATATCAGTTTTTAATAAAACTATCCATATGCAATGCACTGAGTTATATCTGTTTTTAATAAAACTATCCATATGCAATGCACTGAGTTATATCAGTTTTTAATAAAACTATCCATATGCAATGCACTGAGTTATATCAGTTATATCAGTTTTTAATAAAACTATCCATTTGCAATGCAGTGAGTTATATCAGTTTTTAATATAACTATCCATATGCAATGCAGTGAGTTATATCAGTTTTTAATAAAACTATCCATATGCAATGCACTGAGTTATATTAGTTTTTAATAAAACTATCCATATGCAATGCAGTGAGTTATATCAGTTTTAAATAAAACTATCCATATGCAATGCAGTGAGTTATATCAGTTTTTAATAAAACTATCCATATGCAATGCACTGAGTTATATCAGTTTTAAATAAAACTATCCATATGCAATGCAGTGAGTTATATCAGGTTTTAATAAAACTTTCCATATGCAATGCACTGAGTTATATCAGTTTTTAATAAAACTATCCATATGCAATGCACTGAGTTATATCAGTTTTTAATAAAACTATCCATATGCAATGCAGTGAGTTATATCAGTTTTAAATAAAACTATCCATATGCAATGCACTGAGTTATATCAGTTTTTAATAAAACTATCCAAATGCAATGCAGTGACTTATATCAGTTTTTAGTAAAACTATCCATATGCAATGCACTGAGTTATATCAGGTTTTAATAAAACTATCCATATGCAATGCACTGAGTTATATCAGTTTTTAATAAAACTATCCATATGCAATGCACTGAGTTATATCAGTTTTTAATAAAACTATCCATATGCAATGCACTGAGTTATATCAGTTTTTAATAAAACTATCCATATGCAATGCACTGAGTTATATCAGTTTTTAATAAAACTATCCATATGCAATGCTCTGAGTTATATCTGTTTTTAATAAAACTATCCATATGCAATGCACTGAGTTATATCAGTTTTTAATAAAACTATCCATATGCAATGCAGTGAGTTATATCAGGTTTTAATAAAACTATCCATATGAAATGCACTGAGTTATATCAGGTTTTAATAAAACTATCCATATGCAATGCACTGAGTTATATCAGTTTTTAATAAAACTATCCATATGCAATGCACTGAGTTATATCAGTTTTTAATAAAACTATCCATATGCAATGCACTGAGTTATATCTGTTTTTAATAAAACTATCCATATGCAATGCACTGAGTTATATCAGTTTTTAATAAAACTATCCATATGCAATGCACTGAGTTATATCAGTTATATCAGTTTTTAATAAAACTATCCATTTGCAATGCAGTGAGTTATATCAGTTTTTAATATAACTATCCATATGCAATGCAGTGAGTTATATCAGTTTTTAATAAAACTATCCATATGCAATGCACTGAGTTATATTAGTTTTTAATAAAACTATCCATATGCAATGCAGTGAGTTATATCAGTTTTAAATAAAACTATCCATATGCAATGCAGTGAGTTATATCAGTTTTTAATAAAACTATCCATATGCAATGCACTGAGTTATATCAGTTTTAAATAAAACTATCCATATGCAATGCAGTGAGTTATATCAGTTTTTAATAAAACTATCGATATGCAATGCACTGAGTTATATCAGTTTTAAATAAAACTATCCATATGCAATGCACTGAGTTATATCAGTTTTCAATAAAACTATCGATATGCAATGCACTGAGTTATATCAGTTTTTAATAAAACTATCCATATGCAATGCACTGACTTATATCAGGTTTTAATAAAACTATCCATATGCAATGCACTGAGTTATATCAGGTTTTAATAAAACTATCCATATGCAATGCAGTGAGTTATATCAGTTTTTAATAAAACTATCCATATGCAATGCACTGAGTTATATCAGTTTTAAATAAAACTACCCATATGCACTGCAGTGAGTTATATCAGTTTTTAATAAAACTATCCATATGCAATGAACTGAGTTATATTAGTTTTAAATAAAACTATCCATATGCAATGCAGTGAGTGATATCAGTTTTAAATAAAACTATCCATATGCAATGCACTGAGTTATATCAGTTTTAAATAAAATTATCCATATGCAATGCACTGAGTTATATCAGTTTTTAATAAAACTATCCATATGCAATGCACTGAGTTATATCAGTTTTAAATAAAACTATCCATATGCAATGCAGTGAGTTATATCAGTTTTTAATAAAACTATCCATATGCAATGCACTGAGTTATATCTGTTTTTAATAAAACTATCCATATGCAATGCACTGAGTTATATCAGTTTTTAATAAAACTATCCATATGCAATGCACTGAGTTATATCAGTTATATCAGTTTTTAATAAAACTATCCATTTGCAATGCAGTGAGTTATATCAGTTTTTAATATAACTATCCATATGCAATGCAGTGAGTTATATCAGTTTTTAATAAAACTATCCATATGCACTGCACTGAGTTATATTAGTTTTTAATAAAACTATCCATATGCAATGCAGTGAGTTATATCAGTTTTAAATAAAACTATCCATATGCAATGCAGTGAGTTATATCAGTTTTTAATAAAACTATCCATATGCAATGCACTGAGTTATATCAGTTTTAAATAAAACTATCCATATGCAATGCAGTGAGTTATATCAGTTTTTAATAAAACTATCGATATGCAATGCACTGAGTTATATCAGTTTTGAATAAAACTATCCATATGCAATGCACTGAGTTATATCAGTTTTCAATAAAACTATCGATATGCAATGCACTGAGTTATATCAGTTTTTAATAAAACTATCCATATGCAATGCACTGACTTATATCAGGTTTTAATAAAACTATCCATATGCAATGCACTGAGTTATATCAGGTTTTAATAAAACTATCCATATGCAATGCAGTGAGTTATATCAGTTTTTAATAAAACTATCCATATGCAATGCACTGAGTTATATCAGTTTTAAATAAAACTACCCATATGCACTGCAGTGAGTTATATCAGTTTTTAATAAAACTATCCATATGCAATGAACTGAGTTATATTAGTTTTAAATAAAACTATCCATATGCAATGCAGTGAGTGATATCAGTTTTAAATAAAACTATCCATATGCAATGCACTGAGTTATATCAGTTTTAAATAAAATTATCCATATGCAATGCACTGAGTTATATCAGTTTTTAATAAAACTATCCATATGCAATGCACTGAGTTATATCAGTTTTAAATAAAACTATCCATATGCAATGCAGTGAGTTATATCAGTTTTAAATAAAACTATCGATATGCAATGCACTGAGTTATATCAGTTTTAAATAAAACTATCCATATGAAATGCACTGAGGTATATCACGTTTTAATAAAACTATCCATATGCAATGCACTGAGTTATATCAGGTTTTAATAAAACTATCCATATGCAATGCACTGAGTTATATCAGGTTTTAATAAAACTATCCATATGCAATGCACTGAGTTATATCAGTTTTTAATAAAACTATCTATATGCAATGCACTGAGTTATATCAGTTTTTAATAAAACTATCCATATGCAATGCACTGAGTTATATCGGTTTTTAATAAAACTGTCCATATGCAATGCAGAGAGTTATATCAGTTTTTAATAAAACTATCCATATGCAATGCACTGAGTTATATCAGTTTTTAATAAAACTATCCATATGCAATGCAGTGAGTTATATCAGTTTTTAATAAAACTATCCATATGCAATGCACTGAGTTATATCAGTTTTTAATAAAACTATCCATATGCAATGCACTGAGTTATATCAGTTTTTAATAAAACTATCCATATGCAATGCAGTGAGTTATATCAGTTTTTAATAAAACTATCCATATGCAATGCACTGAGTTATATCAGGTTTTAATAAAACTTTCCATATGCAATGCACTGAGTTATATCAGTCTTTAATAAAACTATCCATATGCAATGCACTGAGTTATATCAGTTTTTAATAAAACTATCCATATGCAATGCAGTGAGTTATATCAGTTTTTAATAAAACTATCCATATGCAATGCACTGAGTTATATCAGTTTTTAATAAAACTATCCATATGCAATGCAGTGAGTTATATCAGTTTTTAATAAAACTATCCATATGCAATGCACTGAGATATATCAGGTTTTAATAAAACTATCCATATGCAATGCGCTGAGTTATATCAGTTTTTAATAAAACTATCCATATGCAATGCACTGAGTTATATCAGGTTTTAATAAAACTATCCATATGCAATGCACTGTGTTATATCAGTTTTTAATAAAACTATCCATATGCAATGCGCTGAGTTATATCAGTTTTTAATAAAACTATCCATATGCAATGCACTGAGTTATATCAGTTTTTAATAAAACTATCCATATACAATGCACTGAGCTATATCAGTTTTTAATAAAACTATCCATATGCAATGCACTGAGTTATATCAGTTTTTAATAAAACTATCCATATGCAATGCACTGAGTTATATCAGTTTTTAATAAAGCTATCCATATGCAATGCACTGAGTTATATCAGTTTTTAATAAAACTATCCATATGCAATGCACTGAATTATATCAGTTTTTAATAAAACTATCCATATACAATGCACTGAGCTATATCAGTTTTTAATAAAACTATCCATATGCAATGCTCTGAGTTATATCAGTTTTTAATAAAACTATCCATATGCAATGCAGTGAGTTATATCAGTTTTTAATAAAACTATCTATATGCAATGCACTGAGTTATATCAGTTTTTAATAAAACTATCCATATGCAATGCACTGAGTTATATCAGTTATATCAGTTTTTAATAAAACTATCCATTTGCAATGCAGTGAGTTATATCAGTTTTTAATATAACTATCCATATGCAATGCAGTGAGTTATATCAGTTTTTAGTAAAACTATCTATATGCAATGCACTGAGTTATATCAGTTTTTAATAAAACTATCCATATGCAATGCACTGAGTTATATCAGTTATATCAGTTTTTAATAAAACTATCCATTTGCAATGCAGTGAGTTATATCAGTTTTTAATATAACTATCCATATGCAATGCAGTGAGTTATATCAGTTTTTAATAAAACTATCTATATGCAATGCACTGAGTTATATCAGTTTTTAATAAAACTATCCATATGCAATGCACTGAGTTATATCAGTTATATCAGTTTTTAATAAAACTATCCATTTGCAATGCAGTGAGTTATATCAGTTTTTAATATAACTATCCATATGCAATGCAGTGAGTTATATCAGTTTTTAATAAAACTATCTATATGCAATGCACTGAGTTATATCAGTTTTTAATAAAACTATCCATATGCAATGCACTGAGTTATGTCAGTTATATCAGTTTTTAATAAAACTATCCATTTGCAATGCAGTGAGTTATATCAGTTTTTAATATAACTATCCATATGCAATGCAGTGAGTTATATCAGTTTTTAATAAAACTATCTATATGCAATGCACTGAGTTATATCCGTTTTAAATAAAACTTTCCATATGCAATGCACTGAGTTATATCAGTTTTAAATAAAACTATCCATATGCAATTCACTGAGTTATATTAGTTTTTAATAAAACTATCCATATGCAATGCAGTGAGTTATATCAGTTTTAAATAAAACTATCCATATGCAATGCAGTGAGTTATATCAGTTTTTAATAAAACTATCCATATGCAATGCACTGAGTTATATCAGTTTTTAATAAAACTATCCATATGCAATGCAGTGAGTTCTATCAGTTTTTAATAAAACTATCCATATACAATGCAGTGGGTTATATCAGTTTTTAATAAAACTATCCATATGCAATGCACTGAGTTATATCAGTTTTTAATAAAACTATCCATATGCAATGCACTGAGTTATACCAGTTTTTAATAAAACCATCCATATGCAATGCACTGAGTTATATCAGTTTTAAATAAAACTATCCATATGCAATGCAGTGAGTTATATCAGTTTTGAATAAAACTATCGATATGCAATGCACTGAGTTATATCAGTTTTAAATAAAACTATCCATATGCAATGCACTGAGTTATATCAGTTTTCAATAAAACTATCGATATGCAATGCACTGAGTTATATCAGGTTTTAATAAAACTATCCATATGCAGTGCACCGACTTATATCAGGTTTTAATAAAACTATCCATATGCAATGCACTGAGTTATATCAGGTTTTAATAAAACTATCCATATGCAATGCAGTGAGTTATATCAGTTTTTAATAAAACTATCCATATGCAATGCACTGAGTTATATCAGTTTTAAATAAAACTACCCATATGCACTGCAGTGAGTTATATCAGTTTTTAATAAAACTATCGATATGCAATGAACTGAGTTATATTAGTTTTAAATAAAACTATCCATATGCAATGCAGTGAGTGATATCAGTTTTAAATAAAACTATCCATATGCAATGCACTGAGTTATATCAGTTTTTAATAAAACTATCCATATGCAATGCACTGAGTTATATCTGTTTTTAATAAAACTATCCATATGCAATGCACTGAGTTATATCAGTTTTTAATAAAACTATCCATATGCAATGCAGTGAGTTATATCAGGTTTTAATAAAACTATCCATATGAAATGCACTGAGTTATATCAGGTTTTAATAAAACTATCCATATGCAATGCACTGAGTTATATCAGTTTTTAATAAAACTATCCATATGCAATGCACTGAGTTATATCAGTTTTTAATAAAACTATCCATATGCAATGCACTGAGTTATATCTGTTTTTAATAAAACTATCCATATGCAATGCACTGAGTTATATCAGTTTTTAATAAAACTATCCATTTGCAATGCAGTGAGTTATATCAGTTTTTAATATAACTATCCATATGCAATGCAGTGAGTTATATCAGTTTTTAATAAAACTATCCATATGCAATGCACTGAGTTATATCAGTTTTAAATAAAACTTTCCATATGCAATGCACTGAGTTATATCAGTTTTAAATAAAACTATCCATATGCAATGCACTGAGTTATATTAGTTTTTAATAAAACTATCCATATGCAATGCAGTGAGTTATATCAGTTTTAAATAAAACTATCCATATGCAATGCAGTGAGTTATATCAGTTTTTAATAAAACTATCCATATGCAATGCACTGAGTTATATCAGTTTTTAATAAAACTATCCATATGCAATGCAGTGAGTTCTATCAGTTTTTAATAAAACTATCCATATGCAATGCAGTGAGTTATATCAGTTTTTAATAAAACTATCCATATGCAATGCACTGAGTTATATCAGTTTTTAATAAAACTATCCATATGCAATGCACTGAGTTATATCAGTTTTAAATAAAACTATCCATATGCAATGCAGTGAGTTATATCAGTTTTAAATAAAACTATCCATATGCAATGCACTGAGTTATATCAGTTTTTAATAAAACTATCCATGTGCAATGCACTGAGTTATATCAGTTTTTAATAAAACTATCGATATGCAATGCACTGAGTTATATCAGTTTTAAATAAAACTATCCATATGCAATGCACTGAGTTTTATCAGTTTTCAATAAAACTATCGATATGCAATGCACTGAGTTATATCAGTTTTTAATAAAACTATCCATATGCAATGCACTGACTTATATCAGGTTTTAATAAGACTATCCATATGCAATGCACTGAGTTATATCAGGTTTTAATAAAACTATCCATATGCAATGCAGTGAGTTATATCAGTTTTTAATAAAACTATCCATATGCAATGCACTGAGTTATATCAGTTTTAAATAAAACTACCCATATGCGCTGCAGTGAGTTATATCAGTTTTTAATAAAACTATCGATATGCAATGAACTGAGTTATATTAGTTTTAAATAAAATTATCCATATGCAATGCACTGAGTTATATCAGTTTTTAATAAAACTATCCATATGCAATGCACTGAGTTATATCAGTTTTAAATAAAACTATCCATATGCAATGCAGTGAGTTATATCAGTTTTAAATAAAACTATCCATATGCAATGCACTGAGTTATATCAGTTTTTAATAAAACTATCCATGTGCAATGCACTGAGTTATATCAGGTTTTAATAAAACTATCCATATGCAATGCACTGAGTTATATCAGTTTTTAATAAAACTATCCATATGCAAGGCACTGAGTTATATCAGGTTTTAATAAAACTATTGATATGCAATGCACTGAGTTATATCAGGTTTTAATAAAACTATCCATATGCAATGCACTGAGTTATATCAGTTTTTAATAAAACTATCCATATGCAATGCACTGAGTTATATCAATTTTTAATAAAACTATCCATATGCAATGCACTGAGTTATATCAGGTTTTAATAAAACTATCCATATGCAATGCACTGAGTTATATCAGTTTTTAATACAACTATCCATTTGCAATGCACTGAGTTATATCAGTTTTTATTAAAACTAGCCATATGCAATGCACTGAGTTATATCAGGTTTTTATAAAACTATCCATATGCAATGCACTGAGTTATATCAGTTTTTAATAAAACTATCCATATGCAATGCACTGAGTTATATCAGGTTTTAATAAAACTATCCATATGCAATGCACTGAGTTATATCAGGTTTTAATGAAATTATCCATATGCAATGCACTGAGTTATTTTAGTTTTTAATAAAACTATCCATATGCAATGCAGTGAGTTATATCAGTTTTTAATAAAACTATCCATATGCAATGCAGTGAGTTATATTAGTTTTTAATAAAACTATCCATATGCAATGCAGTGAGTTATATCAGTTTTTAATAAAATTATCCATATGCAATGCACTGAGTTATATTAGTTTTTAATAAAACTATCCATATGCAATGCAGTGAGTTATATCAGTTTTTAATAAAACTATCCATATGCAATGCACTGAGTTATATCAGTTTTTAATAAAACTATCCATATGCAATGCAGTGAGTTCTATCAGTTTTTAATAAAACTATCCATATGCAATGCAGTGAGTTATATCAGTTTTTAATAAAGCTATCCATATGCAATGCACTGAGTTATATCAGTTTTTAATAAAACTATCCATATGCAATGCACTGAGTTATATCAGTTTTAAATAAAACTATCCATATGCAATGCAGTGAGTTATATCAGTTTTAAATAAAACTATCCATATGCAATGCACTGAGTTATATCAGTTTTTAATAAAACTATCCATGTGCAATGCACTGAGTTATATCAGTTTTTAATAAAACTATCGATATGCAATGCACTGAGTTATATCAGTTTTTAATAAAACTATCCATATGCAATGCACTGACTTATATCAGGTTTTAATAAGACTATCCATATGCAATGCACTGAGTTATATCAGGTTTTAATAAAACTATCCATATGCAATGCAGTGAGTTATATCAGTTTTTAATAAAACTATCCATATGCAATGCACTGAGTTATATCAGTTTTAAATAAAACTACCCATATGCGCTGCAGTGAGTTATATCAGTTTTTAATAAAACTATCGATATGCAATGAACTGAGTTATATTAGTTTTAAATAAAACTATCCATATGCAATGCAGTGAGTGATATCAGTTTTAAATAAAACTATCCATATGCAATGCACTGAGTTATATCAGTTTTAAATAAAATTATCCATATGCAATGCACTGAGTTATATCAGTTTTTAATAAAACTATCCATATGCAATGCACTGAGTTATATCAGTTTTAAATAAAACTATCCATATGCAATGCAGTGAGTTATATCAGTTTTAAATAAAACTATCCATATGCAATGCACTGAGTTATATCAGTTTTTAATAAAACTATCCATGTGCAATGCACTGAGTTATATCAGGTTTTAATAAAACTATCCATATGCAATGCACTGAGTTATATCAGTTTTTAATAAAACTATCCATATGCAAGGCACTGAGTTATATCAGGTTTTAATAAAACTATTGATATGCAATGCACTGAGTTATATCAGGTTTTAATAAAACTATCCATATGCAATGCACTGAGTTATATCAGTTTTTAATAAAACTATCCATATGCAATGCACTGAGTTATATCAATTTTTAATAAAACTATCCATATGCAATGCACTGAGTTATATCAGGTTTTAATAAAACTATCCATATGCAATGCACTGAGTTATATCAGTTTTTAATACAACTATCCATATGCAATGCACTGAGTTATATCAGTTTTTAATAATTTTATCCATATGCAATGCACTGAGTTATATCAGTTTTTATTAAAACTAGCCATATGCAATGCACTGAGTTATATCAGTTTTTAATAAAACTATCCATATGCAATGCACTGAGTTATATCAGGTTTTAATAAAACTATCCATATGCAATGCACTGAGTTATATCAGTTTTTAATAAAACTATCCATATGCAATGCACTGAGTTATATCAGGTTTTAATAAAACTATCCATATGCAATGCACTGAGTTATATCAGGTTTTAATAAAATTATCCATATGCAATGCACTGAGTTATTTTAGTTTTTAATAAAACTATCCATATGCAATGCAATGAGTTATATCAGTTTTTAAATAAAACTATTCATATGCAATGCACTGAGTTATATCAGTTTTAAATAAAACTATCCATATGCAATGCACTGAGTTATATTAGTTTTTAATAAAACTATCCATATGCAATGCAATGAGTTATATCAGTTTTTAAATAAAACTATTCATATGCAATGCACTGAGTTATATCAGTTTTAAATAAAACTATCCATATGCAATGCACTGAGTTATATCAGGTTTTAATAAAACTATCCATATGCAATGCAGTGAGTTATATCAGTTTTTACTAAAACTATCCATATGCAATGCACTGAGTTATATCAGTTTTTACTAAAACTATCCCTATGCAATGCAGTGAGTTATATCAGTTTTTACTAAAACTATCCATATGCAATGCAGTGAGTTATATCAGTTTTTAATAAAACTATCCATATGCAATGCACTGAGTTATATCAGTTTTTAGTAAAACTATCCATATGCAATGCACTGAGTTATACCAGTTTTTAATAAAACCATCCATATGCAATGCACTGAGTTATATCAGTTTTAAATAAAACTATCCATATGCAATGCAGTGAGTTATATCAGTTTTTAATAAAACTATCGATATGCAATGCACTGTCTTATATCCGTTTTTAATAAAACTATCCATATGCAATGCACTGAGTTATATCAGGTTTTAATAAAACTATCCATATGCAATGCACTGAGTTATATCAGGTTTTAATAAAACTATCCATATGCAATGCACTGAGTTATATCAGTTTTTAATAAAACTATCCATATGCAATGCACTGAGTTATATCAGTTATATCAGTTTTTAATAAAACTATCCATTTGCAATGCAGTGAGTTATATCAGTTTTTAATAAAACTATCCATATGCAATGCAGTGAGTTATATCAGTTTTTAGTAAAACTATCCATATGCAATGCACTGAGTTATATCAGTTTTAAATAAAACTTTCCATATGCAATGCACTGAGTTATATCAGTTTTAAATAAAACTATCCATATGCAATGCACTGAGTTATATCAGGTTTTAGTAAAACTATCCATATGCAATGCACTGAGTTATATCAGTTTTTAATAAAACTATCCATATGCAATGCAGTGAGTTATATCAGTTTTTAATAAAACTATCCATATGCAATGCACTGAGTTATATCAGTTTTTAATAAAACTATCCATATGCAATGCAGTGAGTTCTATCAGTTTTTAATAAAACTATCCATATGCAATGCAGTGAGTTATATCAGTTTTTAATAAAACTATCCATATGCAATGCACTGAGTTATATCAGTTTTTAATAAAACTATCCATATGCAATGCACTGAGTTATACCAGTTTTTAATAAAACCATCCATATGCAATGCACTGAGTTATATCAGTTTTAAATAAAACTATCCATATGCAATGCAGTGAGTTATATCAGTTTTTAATAAAACTATCGATATGCAATGTACTGAGTTATATCAGTTTTAAATAAAAGTATCCATATGCAATACACTGAGTTATATCAGTTTTCAATAAAACTATCGATATGCAATGCACTGAGTTATATCAGTTTTTAATAAAACTATCCATATGCAATGCACTGAGTTATATCAGTTTTTAATAAAACTATCCATGTGCAATGCACTGAGTTATATCAGGTTTTAATAAAACTATCCATATGCAATGCACTGAGTTATATCAGTTTTTAATAAAACTATCCATATGCAAGGCACTGAGTTATATCAGGTTTTAATAAAACTATTGATATGCAATGCACTGAGTTATATCAGGTTTTAATAAAACTATCCATATGCAATGCACTGAGTTATATCAGTTTTTAATAAAACTATCCATATGCAATGCACTGAGTTATATCAGGTTTTAATAAAACTATCCATATGCAATGCACTGAGTTATATCAGTTTTTAATAAAACTATCCATTTGCAATGCACTGAGTTATATCAGTTTTTAATAAAACTATCCATATGCAATGCACTGAGTTATATCAGGTTTTTATAAAACTGTCCATATGCAATGCACTGAGTTATATCAGTTTTTAATAAAACTATCCATATGCAATGCACTGAGTTATATCAGGTTTTAATAAAACTATCCATATGCAATGCACTGAGTTATATCAGGTTTTAATAAAATTATCCATATGCAATGCACTGAGTTATTTTAGTTTTTAATAAAACTATCCATATGCAATGCAGTGAGTTATATCAGTTTTTAATAAAACTATCCATATGCAATGCAGTGAGTTATATTAGTTTTTAATAAAACTATCCATATGCAATGCAGTGAGTTATATCAGTTTTTAATAAAATTATCCATATGCAATGCACTGAGTTATATTAGTTTTTAATAAAACTATCCATATGCAATGCAATGATTAATATCAGTTTTTACTAAAACTATCCATATGCAATGCACTGAGTTATATCAGTTTTTACTAAAACTATCCCTATGCAATGCAGTGAGTTATATCAGTTTTTATTAAAACTATCCATATGCAATGCAGTGAGTTATATCAGTTTTTAATAAAACTATCCATATGCAATGCACTGAGTTATATCAGTTTTTAATAAAACTATCCATAGGCAATGCACTGAGTTATATCAGGTTTTAATAAAACTATCCATATACAATGCACTGAGTTATATCAGTTTTTAATAAAACTATCCATATGCAATGCAGTGAGTTATATCAGTTTTTAATAAAACTATCCATATGCAATGCAGTGAGTTATATCAGTTTTTAATAAAACTATCCATATGCAATGCACTGAGTTATATCAGTTTTTAATAAAACTATCCATATACAATGCACTGAGTTATATCCGTTTTTAATAAAACTATCCATATGCAAAGCACTGAGCTATATCCGTTTTTAATAAAACTATCCATATGCAATGCACTGAGTTATATCAGTTTTTAATAAAACTATCCATATGCAATGCACTGAGTTTCCATATGCAATGCAGTGAGTTATATCAGTTCTTAATAAAACTATCCATATGCAATGCACTGAGTTATATCAGTTTTAAATAAAACTATCCATATGCAATGCAGTGAGTTATATCAGTTTTTAATAAAACTATCGATATGCAATGCACTGAGTTATATCAGTTTTAAATAAAACTATCCATATGCAATGCACTGAGTTATATCAGTTTTCAATAAAACTATCGATATGCAATGCACTGAGTTATATCAGTTTTTAATAAAACTATCCATATGCAATGCACTGACTTATATCAGGTTTTAATATAACTATCCATATGCAATGCACTGAGTTATATCAGGTTTTAATAAAACTATCCATATGCAATGCACTGAGTTATATCAGTTTTAAATAAAACTACCCATATGCACTGCAGTGAGTTATATCAGTTTTTAATAAAACTATCGATATGCAATGAACTGAGTTATATTAGTTTTAAATAAAACTATCCATATGCAATGCAGTGAGTGATATCAGTTTTAAATAAAACTATCCATATGCAATGCACTGAGTTATATCAGTTTTAAATAAAACTACCCATGTGCACTGCAGTGAGTTATATCAGTTTTAAATAAAACTACCCATATGCACTGCAGTGAGTTATATCAGTTTTTAATAAAACTATCCATATGCAATGCAGTGAGTTATATCAGTTTTTAATAAAACTATCCATATGCAATGCACTGACTTATATCAGGTTTTAATATAACTATCCATATGCAATGCAGTGAGTTATATCAGTTTTTAATAAAAGTATCCATATGCAATGCACTGAGTTATATCAGTTTTTAATAAAACTATCCATATGCAATGCAGTGAGTTATATCAGGTTTTAATATAACTATCCATATGCAATGCACTGACTTATATCAGGTTTTAATATAACTATCCATATGCAATGCAGTGAGTTATATCAGTTTTTAATAAAACTATCCATATGCAATGCACTGACTTATATCAGGTTTAATATAACTATCCATATGCAATGCAGTGAGTTATATCAGTTTTTAATAAAACTATCCATATGCAATGCACTGACTTATATCAGGTTTTAATATAACTATCCATATGCAATGCACTGAGTTATATCAGTTTTTAATAAAACTATCCATATGCAATGCAGTGAGTTATATCAGGTTTTAATAAAACCATCCATATGCAAGGCACTGAGTTATATCAGTTTTAAATAAAACTATCCATATGCAATGCACTGAGTTATATCAGTTTTTAATAAAACTATCCATATGCAATGCAGTGAGTTATATCAGTTTTTAATAAAACTATCCATATGCAATGCACTGACTTATATCAGTTTTTAATAAAACTATCCATATGCAATGCAGTGAGTTATATCAGTTTTTAATAAAACTATCCATATGCAATGCACTGACTTATATCAGGTTTTAATATAACTATCCATATGCAATGCACTGAGTTATATCAGTTTTTAATAAAACTATCCATATGCAATGCAGTGAGTTATATCAGTTTTTAATAAAACTATCCATATGCAATGCACTGACTTATATCAGGTTTTAATATAACTATCCATATGCAATGCAGTGAGCTATATCAGTTTTTAATAAAACTATCCATATGCAATGCACTGACTTATATCAGGTTTTAATATAACTATCCATATGCAATGCACTGAGTTATAGCAGTTTTT
Source organism: Ceratitis rosa (assembly GCA_037013455.1). Lineage (NCBI taxonomy): Eukaryota > Metazoa > Arthropoda > Insecta > Diptera > Tephritidae > Ceratitis > Ceratitis rosa. The sequence goes on along the minus strand of JAWMAG010000323.1, from coordinate 27,206 downwards.
AATAAAACTATCCATATGCAATGCAGTGAGTTATATCAGGTTTTAATAAAACCATCCATATGCAAGGCACTGAGTTATATCAGTTTTAAATAAAACTATCCATATGCAATGCACTGAGTTATATCAGTTTTTAATAAAACTATCCATATGCAATGCAGTGAGTTATATCAGTTTTTAATAAAACTATCCATATGCAATGCACTGACTTATATCAGGTTTTAATATAACTATCCATATGCAATGCAGTGAGTTATATCAGTTTTTAATAAAACTATCCATATGCAATGCACTGACTTATATCAGGTTTTAATATAACTATCCATATGCAATGCACTGAGTTATATCAGTTTTTAATAAAACTATCCATATGCAATGCAGTGAGTTATATCAGTTTTTAATAAAACTATCCATATGCAATGCACTGACTTATATCAGGTTTTAATATAACTATCCATATGCAATGCAGTGAGTTATATCAGTTTTTAATAAAACTATCCATATGCACTGCAGTGAGTTATATCAGTTTTTAATAAAACTATCCATATGCAATGCAGTGAGTTATATCAGTTTTTAATAAAACTATCCATATGCAATGCACTGACTTATATCAGGTTTTAATATAACTATCCATATGCAATGCAGTGAGTTATATCAGTTTTTAATAAAACTATCCATATGCAATGCACTGAGTTATATCAGTTTTAAATAAAACTACCCATATGCACTGCAGTGAGTTATATCAGTTTTTAATAAAACTATCGATATGCAATGAACTGAGTTATATTAGTTTTAAATAAAACTATCCATATGCAATGCAGTGAGTGATATCAGTTTTAAATAAAACTATCCATATGCAATGCACTGAGTTATATCAGTTTTAAATAAAATTATCCATATGCAATGCACTGAGTTATATCAGTTTTTAATAAAACTATCCATATGCAATGCACTGAGTTATATCAGTTTTAAATAAAACTATCCATATGCAATGCAGTGAGTTATATCAGTTTTAAATAAAACTATCGATATGCAATGCACTGAGTTATATCAGTTTTAAATAAAACTATCCATATGCAATGCACTGAGTTATATCAGTTTTTAATAAAACTATCGATATGCAATGCACTGAGTTATATCAGTTTTAAATAAAACTATCCATATGCAATGCACTGAGTTATATCAGGTTTTAATAAAACTATCCATATGCAATGCACTGAGTTATATCAGGTTTTAATAAAACTATCCATATGCAATGCACTGAGTTATATCAGTTTTTAATAAAACTATCTATATGCAACGCACTGAGTTATATCAGTTTTTAATAAAACTATCCATATGCAATGCACTGAGTTATATCAGTTTTTAATAAAACTGTCCATATGCAATGCAGTGAGTTATATCAGTTTTTAATAAAACTATCCATATGCAATGCACTGAGTTATATCAGTTTTTAATAAAACTATCCATATGCAATGCAGTGAGTTATATCAGTTTTTAATAAAACTATCCATATGCAATGCACTGAGTTATATCAGTTTTTAATAAAACTATCCATATGCAATGCAGTGAGTTATATCAGTTTTTAATAAAACTATCCATATGCAATGCACTGAGTTATATCAGGTTTTAATAAAACTTTCCATATGCAATGCACTGAGTTATATCAGTTTTTAATAAAACTATCCATATGCAATGCACTGAGTTATATCAGTTTTTAATAAAACTATCCATATGCAATGCAGTGAGTTATATCAGTTTTAAATAAAACTATCCATATGCAATGCACTGAGTTATATCAGTTTTTAATAAAACTATCCATATGCAATGCAGTGAGTTATATCAGTTTTTAATAAAACTATCCATATGCAATGCACTGAGTTATATCAGGTTTTAATAAAACTATCCATATGCAATGCACTGAGTTATATCAGTTTTTAATAAAACTATCCATATGCAATGCACTGAGTTATATCAGTTTTTAATAAAACTATCCATATGCAATGCACTGAGTTATATCAGTTTTTAATAAAACTATCCATATGCAATGCACTGAGTTATATCAGTTTTTAATAAAACTATCCATATGCAATGCTCTGAGTTATATCTGTTTTTAATAAAACTATCCATATGCAATGCACTGAGTTATATCAGTTTTTAATAAAACTATCCATATGCAATGCAGTGAGTTATATCAGGTTTTAATAAAACTATCCATATGAAATGCACTGAGTTATATCAGGTTTTAATAAAACTATCCATATGCAATGCACTGAGTTATATCAGTTTTTAATAAAACTATCCATATGCAATGCACTGAGTTATATCAGTTTTTAATAAAACTATCCATATGCAATGCACTGAGTTATATCTGTTTTTAATAAAACTATCCATATGCAATGCACTGAGTTATATCAGTTTTTAATAAAACTATCCATATGCAATGCACTGAGTTATATCAGTTATATCAGTTTTTAATAAAACTATCCATTTGCAATGCAGTGAGTTATATCAGTTTTTAATATAACTATCCATATGCAATGCAGTGAGTTATATCAGTTTTTAATAAAACTATCCATATGCAATGCACTGAGTTATATTAGTTTTTAATAAAACTATCCATATGCAATGCAGTGAGTTATATCAGTTTTAAATAAAACTATCCATATGCAATGCAGTGAGTTATATCAGTTTTTAATAAAACTATCCATATGCAATGCACTGAGTTATATCAGTTTTAAATAAAACTATCCATATGCAATGCAGTGAGTTATATCAGGTTTTAATAAAACTTTCCATATGCAATGCACTGAGTTATATCAGTTTTTAATAAAACTATCCATATGCAATGCACTGAGTTATATCAGTTTTTAATAAAACTATCCATATGCAATGCAGTGAGTTATATCAGTTTTAAATAAAACTATCCATATGCAATGCACTGAGTTATATCAGTTTTTAATAAAACTATCCATATGCAATGCAGTGACTTATATCAGTTTTTAGTAAAACTATCCATATGCAATGCACTGAGTTATATCAGGTTTTAATAAAACTATCCATATGCAATGCACTGAGTTATATCAGTTTTTAATAAAACTATCCATATGCAATGCACTGAGTTATATCAGTTTTTAATAAAACTATCCATATGCAATGCACTGAGTTATATCAGTTTTTAATAAAACTATCCATATGCAATGCACTGAGTTATATCAGTTTTTAATAAAACTATCCATATGCAATGCTCTGAGTTATATCTGTTTTTAATAAAACTATCCATATGCAATGCACTGAGTTATATCAGTTTTTAATAAAACTATCCATATGCAATGCAGTGAGTTATATCAGGTTTTAATAAAACTATCCATATGAAATGCACTGAGTTATATCAGGTTTTAATAAAACTATCCATATGCAATGCACTGAGTTATATCAGTTTTTAATAAAACTATCCATATGCAATGCACTGAGTTATATCAGTTTTTAATAAAACTATCCATATGCAATGCACTGAGTTATATCTGTTTTTAATAAAACTATCCATATGCAATGCACTGAGTTATATCAGTTTTTAATAAAACTATCCATATGCAATGCACTGAGTTATATCAGTTATATCAGTTTTTAATAAAACTATCCATTTGCAATGCAGTGAGTTATATCAGTTTTTAATATAACTATCCATATGCAATGCAGTGAGTTATATCAGTTTTTAATAAAACTATCCATATGCAATGCACTGACTTATATCAGGTTTTAATATAACTATCCATATGCAATGCACTGAGTTATATCAGTTTTTAATAAAACTATCCATATGCAATGCAGTGAGTTATATCAGTTTTTAATAAAACTATCCATATGCAATGCACTGACTTATATCAGGTTTTAATATAACTATCCATATGCAATGCAGTGAGCTATATCAGTTTTTAATAAAACTATCCATATGCAATGCACTGACTTATATCAGGTTTTAATATAACTATCCATATGCAATGCACTGAGTTATATCAGTTTTTAATAAAACTATCCATATGCAATGCAGTGAGTTATATCAGGTTTTAATAAAACCATCCATATGCAAGGCACTGAGTTATATCAGTTTTAAATAAAACTATCCATATGCAATGCACTGAGTTATATCAGTTTTTAATAAAACTATCCATATGCAATGCAGTGAGTTATATCAGTTTTTAATAAAACTATCCATATGCAATGCACTGACTTATATCAGGTTTTAATATAACTATCCATATGCAATGCAGTGAGTTATATCAGTTTTTAATAAAACTATCCATATGCAATGCACTGACTTATATCAGGTTTTAATATAACTATCCATATGCAATGCACTGAGTTATATCAGTTTTTAATAAAACTATCCATATGCAATGCAGTGAGTTATATCAGTTTTTAATAAAACTATCCATATGCAATGCACTGACTTATATCAGGTTTTAATATAACTATCCATATGCAATGCAGTGAGTTATATCAGTTTTTAATAAAACTATCCATATGCACTGCAGTGAGTTATATCAGTTTTTAATAAAACTATCCATATGCAATGCAGTGAGTTATATCAGTTTTTAATAAAACTATCCATATGCAATGCACTGACTTATATCAGGTTTTAATATAACTATCCATATGCAATGCAGTGAGTTATATCAGTTTTTAATAAAACTATCCATATGCAATGCACTGAGTTATATCAGTTTTAAATAAAACTACCCATATGCACTGCAGTGAGTTATATCAGTTTTTAATAAAACTATCGATATGCAATGAACTGAGTTATATTAGTTTTAAATAAAACTATCCATATGCAATGCAGTGAGTGATATCAGTTTTAAATAAAACTATCCATATGCAATGCACTGAGTTATATCAGTTTTAAATAAAATTATCCATATGCAATGCACTGAGTTATATCAGTTTTTAATAAAACTATCCATATGCAATGCACTGAGTTATATCAGTTTTAAATAAAACTATCCATATGCAATGCAGTGAGTTATATCAGTTTTAAATAAAACTATCGATATGCAATGCACTGAGTTATATCAGTTTTAAATAAAACTATCCATATGCAATGCACTGAGTTATATCAGTTTTTAATAAAACTATCGATATGCAATGCACTGAGTTATATCAGTTTTAAATAAAACTATCCATATGCAATGCACTGAGTTATATCAGGTTTTAATAAAACTATCCATATGCAATGCACTGAGTTATATCAGGTTTTAATAAAACTATCCATATGCAATGCACTGAGTTATATCAGTTTTTAATAAAACTATCTATATGCAACGCACTGAGTTATATCAGTTTTTAATAAAACTATCCATATGCAATGCACTGAGTTATATCAGTTTTTAATAAAACTGTCCATATGCAATGCAGTGAGTTATATCAGTTTTTAATAAAACTATCCATATGCAATGCACTGAGTTATATCAGTTTTTAATAAAACTATCCATATGCAATGCACTGAGTTATATCAGTTTTTAATAAAACTATCCATATGCAATGCACTGAGTTATATCTGTTTTTAATAAAACTATCCATATGCACTGAGTTATATCAGTTTTTAATAAAACTATCCATATGCAATGCACTGAGTTATATCAGTTATATCAGTTTTTAATAAAACTATCCATTTGCAATGCAGTGAGTTATATCAGTTTTTAATATAACTATCCATATGCAATGCAGTGAGTTATATCAGTTTTTAGTAAAACTATCCATATGCAATGCACTGAGTTATATTAGTTTTTAATAAAACTATCCATATGCAATGCAGTGAGTTATATCAGTTTTAAATAAAACTATCCATATGCAATGCAGTGAGTTATATCAGTTTTTAATAAAACTATCCATATGCAATGCACTGAGTTATATCAGTTTTAAATAAAACTATCCATATGCAATGCAGTGAGTTATATCAGGTTTTAATAAAACTTTCCATATGCAATGCACTGAGTTATATCAGTTTTTAATAAAACTATCCATATGCAATGCACTGAGTTATATCAGTTTTTAATAAAACTATCCATATGCAATGCAGTGAGTTATATCAGTTTTAAATAAAACTATCCATATGCAATGCACTGAGTTATATCAGTTTTTAATAAAACTATCCATATGCAATGCAGTGACTTATATCAGTTTTTAGTAAAACTATCCATATGCAATGCACTGAGTTATATCAGGTTTTAATAAAACTATCCATATGCAATGCACTGAGTTATATCAGTTTTTAATAAAACTATCCATATGCAATGCACTGAGTTATATCAGTTTTTAATAAAACTATCCATATGCAATGCACTGAGTTATATCAGTTTTTAATAAAACTATCCATATGCAATGCACTGAGTTATATCAGTTTTTAATAAAACTATCCATATGCAATGCTCTGAGTTATATCTGTTTTTAATAAAACTATCCATATGCAATGCACTGAGTTATATCAGTTTTTAATAAAACTATCCATATGCAATGCAGTGAGTTATATCAGGTTTTAATAAAACTATCCATATGAAATGCACTGAGTTATATCAGGTTTTAATAAAACTATCCATATGCAATGCACTGAGTTATATCAGTTTTTAATAAAACTATCCATATGCAATGCACTGAGTTATATCAGTTTTTAATAAAACTATCCATATGCAATGCACTGAGTTATATCTGTTTTTAATAAAACTATCCATATGCAATGCACTGAGTTATATCAGTTTTTAATAAAGCTATCCATATGCAATGCACTGAGTTATATCAGTTATATCAGTTTTTAATAAAACTATCCATTTGCAATGCAGTGAGTTATAATCAGTTTTTAATATAACTATCCATATGCAATGCAGTGAGTTATATCAGTTTTTAATAAAACTATCCCATATGCAATGCACTGACTTATATCAGGTTTTAATATAAACTATCCATATGCAATGCACTGAGTTATATCAGTTTTTATAAAACTATCCATATGCAATGCAGTGAGTTATATCAGTTTTTAATAAAACTATCCATATGCAATGCATTGACTTATATCAGGTTTTACTATAACTATCCATATGCAATGCAGTGAGCTATATCAGTTTTAATAAAACTATCCATATGCAATGCACTGGACTTATATCAGGTTTTAATATAACTATCCATATGCAATGCACTGAGTTATATCAGTTTTTAATAAAACTATCCATATGCAATGCAGTGGAGTTTATATCAGGTTTTAATAAAACCATCCATATGCAAGGCACTGAGTTATATCAGTTTTAAATAAAACTATCCATATGCAATGCACAGAGTTATATCAGTTTTTTAATAAAACTATCCATATGCAATGCAGTGAGTTATATCAGTTTTTAATAAAACTATCCATATGCAATGCACTGACTTATATCAGGTTTTAATATAACTATCCATATGCAATGCAGTGAGTTATATCAGTTTTTAATAAAACTATCCATATGCAATGCACTGACTTATATCAGGTTTTAATATAACTATCCATATGCAATGCACTGAGTTATATCAGTTTTTAATAAAACTATCCATATGCAATGCAGTGAGTTATATCAGTTTTTAATAAAACTATCCATATGCAATGCACTGACTATAATCAGGTTTTAATATAACTATCCATATGCACTGCAGTGAGTTATATCAGTTTTTAATAAAACTATCCATATGCACTGCAGTGAGTTATATCAGTTTTTAATAAAACTATCCATATGCAATGCAGTGAGTTATATCAGTTTTTAATAAACTATCCATATGCAATGCACTGACTTATATCAGGTTTTAATATAACTATCCATATGCAATGCAGTGAGTTATATCAGTTTTTAATAAAACTATCCATATGCAATGCACTGAGTTATATCAGTTTTAAATAAAACTACCCATATGCACTGCAGTGAGTTATATCAGTTTTTTAATAAAAACTATCGATATGCAATGAACTGAGTTATATTAGGTTTTAAATAAAACTATCCATATGCAATGCAGTGAGTGATATCAGTTTTAAATAAAACTATCCATATGCAATGCACAGAGTTATATCAGTTTTAAATAAAATTATCCATATGCAATGCACTGAGTTATATCAGTTTTTAATAAAACTATCCATATGCAATCACTGAGTTATATCAGTTTTAATAAAAACTATCCATATGCAATGCAGTGAGTTATATCAGTTTTAAATAAAAACTATCGATATGCAATGCACTGAGTTATATCAGTTTTTAAATAAAACTATCCATATGCAATGCACTGAGTTATATCAGTTTTTAATAAAACTATCGATATGCAATGCACTGAGTTTATATCAGTTTTAAATAAAAACTATCCATATGCAATGCACTGAGTTATATCAGGTTTTAATAAAAACTATCCATATGCAATGCACTGAGTTATATCAGGTTTTTAATAAAACTATCCATATGCAATGCACTGAGTTATATCAGTTTTTAATAACTATCTATATGCAACGCACTGAGTTATAACAGTTTTTAATAAACTATCCATATGCAATGCACTGAGTTATATCAGTTTTTTAATAAAACTGTCCATATGCAATGCAGTGAGTTATATCAGTTTTAATAAAACTATCCATATGCAATGCACTGAGTTATATCAGTTTTTAATAAAACTATCCATAATGCAATGCAGTGAGTTATATCAGTTTTTAATAAAACTATCCATATGCAATGCCACTGAGTTATATCAGTTTTTAATAAAACTATCCATATGCACTGCAGTGAGTATATTATCAGATTTTTTAATAAAACTATCCATATGCAATGCACTGAGTTATATCAGGTTTTAATAAAACTTTCCATATGCAATGCACTGAGGTTATATCAGTTTTTTAATAAAACTATCCATATGCAATGCACTGAGTTATATCAGTTTTTAATAAACTATCCATATGCAATGCAGTGAGTTATATCAGTTTTTAAATAAAACTATCCATATGCAATGCACTGAGTATATCAGTTTTTAATAAAACTATCCATATGCAATGCAGTGAGTTATATCAGTTTTAATAAAACTATCATATGCAATGCACTGAGTTATATACAGGTTTTAATAAAACTATCCATATGCAATGCACTGAGTTATATCAGTTTTTAATAAAACTATCCATATGCAATGCACTGAGTTATATCAGTTTTTAATAAAACTATCCATATGCAATGCACTGAGTTATATCAGTTTTAATAAAACTATCCATATGCAATGCACTGAGTTATATCAGTTTTTAATAAAACTATCCATATGCAATGCTCTGAGTTATATCTGTTTTTAATAAAACTATCCATATGCAATGCACTGAGTTATATCAGTTTTTAATAAAACTATCCATATGCAATGCAGTGAGTTATATCAGGTTTTAATAAAACTATCCATATGAAATGCACTGAGTTATATCAGGTTTTAATAAAAACTATCCATATGCAATGCACTGAGTTATATCAGTTTTTAATAAAACTATCCATATGCAATGCACTGAGTTATATCAGTTTTTAATAAAACTATCCATATGCAAATGCACTGAGTTATATCTGTTTTTAATAAAACTATCCATATGCAATGCACTGAGTTATATCAGTTTTTAATAAAACTATCCATATGCAATGCACTGAGTTATATCAGTTATATCAGTTTTTAATAAACTATCCATTTGCAATGCAGTGAGTTATATCAGTTTTTAATATAACTATCCATATGCAATGCAGTGAGTTATATCAGTTTTTAATAAAACTATCCATATGCAATGCACTGAGTTATATTAGTTTTTTAATAAAAACTATCCATATGCAATGCAGTGAGTTATATCAGTTTAAATAAAACTATCCATATGCAATGCAGTGAGTTATATCAGTTTTTAATAAAACTATCCATATGCAATGCACTGGTTATATCAGTTTTAAATAAAACTATCCATATGCAATGCAGTGAGTTATATCAGGTTTTAATAAAACTTTCCATATGCAATGCACTGAGTTATATCAGTTTTTAATAAAACTATCCATATGCAATGCACTGAGTTATATCAGTTTTTAATAAAACTATCCATATGCAATGCAGTGAGTTATATCAGTTTTAAATAAAACTATCCATATGCAATGCACTGAGTTATATCAGTTTTTAATAAAACTATCCATATGCAATGCAGTGACTTATATCAGTTTTTAGTAAAACTATCCATATGCAATGCACTGAGTTATATCAGTTATATCAGTTTTTAATAAAACTATCCATTTGCAATGCAGTGAGTTATATCAGTTTTTAATATAACTATCCATATGCAATGCAGTGAGTTATATCAGTTTTTAATAAAACTATCCATATGCAATGCACTGAGTTATATTAGTTTTTAATAAAACTATCCATATGCAATGCAGTGAGTTATATCAGTTTTAAATAAAACTATCCATATGCAATGCAGTGAGTTATATCAGTTTTTAATAAAACTATCCATATGCAATGCACTGAGTTATATCAGTTTTAAATAAAACTATCCATATGCAATGCAGTGAGTTATATCAGTTTTTAATAAAACTATCGATATGCAATGCACTGAGTTATATCAGTTTTAAATAAAACTATCCATATGCAATGCACTGAGTTATATCAGTTTTCAATAAAACTATCGATATGCAATGCACTGAGTTATATCAGTTTTTAATAAAACTATCCATATGCAATGCACTGACTTATATCAGGTTTTAATAAAACTATCCATATGCAATGCACTGAGTTATATCAGGTTTTAATAAAACTATCCATATGCAATGCAGTGAGTTATATCAGTTTTTAATAAAACTATCCATATGCAATGCACTGAGTTATATCAGTTTTAAATAAAACTACCCATATGCACTGCAGTGAGTTATATCAGTTTTTAATAAAACTATCCATATGCAATGAACTGAGTTATATTAGTTTTAAATAAAACTATCCATATGCAATGCAGTGAGTGATATCAGTTTTAAATAAAACTATCCATATGCAATGCACTGAGTTATATCAGTTTTAAATAAAATTATCCATATGCAATGCACTGAGTTATATCAGTTTTTAATAAAACTATCCATATGCAATGCACTGAGTTATATCAGTTTTAAATAAAACTATCCATATGCAATGCAGTGAGTTATATCAGTTTTAAATAAAACTATCGATATGCAATGCACTGAGTTATATCAGTTTTAAATAAAACTATCCATATGCAATGCACTGAGTTATATCAGTTTTTAATAAAACTATCGATATGCAATGCACTGAGTTATATCAGTTTTAAATAAAACTATCCATATGAAATGCACTGAGGTATATCACGTTTTAATAAAACTATCCATATGCAATGCACTGAGTTATATCAGGTTTTAATAAAACTATCCATATGCAATGCACTGAGTTATATCAGTTTTTAATAAAACTATCTATATGCAATGCACTGAGGTATATCAGTTTTTAATAAAACTATCCATATGCAATGCACTGAGTTATATCAGTTTTTAATAAAACTGTCCATATGCAATGCAGTGAGTTATATCAGTTTTTAATAAAACTATCCATATGCAATGCACTGAGTTATATCAGTTTTTAATAAAACTATCCATATGCAATGCAGTGAGTTATATCAGTTTTTAATAAAACTATCCATATGCAATGCACTGAGTTATATCAGTTTTTAATAAAACTATCCATACGCAATGCACTGAGTTATATCAGTTTTTAATAAAACTATCCATATGCAATGCAGTGAGTTATATCAGTTTTTAATAAAACTATCCATATGCAATGCACTGAGTTATATCAGGTTTTAATAAAACTTTCCATATGCAATGCACTGAGTTATATCAGTCTTTAATAAAACTATCCATATGCAATGCACTGAGTTATATCAGTTTTTAATAAAACTATCCATATGCAATGCAGTGAGTTATATCAGTTTTTAATAAAACTATCCATATGCAATGCACTGAGTTATATCAGTTTTTAATAAAACTATCCATATGCAATGCAGTGAGTTATATCAGTTTTTAATAAAACTATCCATATGCAATGCACTGAGATATATCAGGTTTTAATAAAACTATCCATATGCAATGCGCTGAGTTATATCAGTTTTTAATAAAACTATCCATATGCAATGCACTGAGTTATATCAGGTTTTAATAAAACTATCCATATGCAATGCACTGTGTTATATCAGTTTTTAATAAAACTATCCATATGCAATGCGCTGAGTTATATCAGTTTTTAATAAAACTATCCATATGCAATGCACTGAGTTATATCAGTTTTTAATAAAACTATCCATATACAATGCACTGAGCTATATCAGTTTTTAATAAAACTATCCATATGCAATGCACTGAGTTATATCAGTTTTTAATAAAACTATCCATATGCAATGCACTGAGTTATATCAGTTTTTAATAAAGCTATCCATATGCAATGCACTGAGTTATATCAGTTTTTAATAAAACTATCCATATGCAATGCACTGAATCATATCAGTTTTTAATAAAACTATCCATATACAATGCACTGAGCTATATCAGTTTTTAATAAAACTATCCATATGCAATGCTCTGAGTTATATCAGTTTTTAATAAAACTATCCATATGCAATGCAGTGAGTTATATCAGTTTTTAATAAAACTATCTATATGCAATGCACTGAGTTATATCAGTTTTTAATAAAACTATCCATATGCAATGCACTGAGTTATATCACTTATATCAGTTTTTAATAAAACTATCCATTTGCAATGCAGTGAGTTATATCAGTTTTTAATATAACTATCCATATGCAATGCAGTGAGTTATATCAGTTTTTAATAAAACTATCTATATGCAATGCACTGAGTTATATCAGTTTTTAATAAAACTATCCATATGCAATGCACTGAGTTATATCAGTTATATCAGTTTTTAATAAAACTATCCATTTGCAATGCAGTGAGTTATATCAGTTTTTAATATAACTATCCATATGCAATGCAGTGAGTTATATCAGTTTTTAATAAAACTATCTATATGCAATGCACTGAGTTATATCAGTTTTTAATAAAACTATCCATATGCAATGCACTGAGTTATATCAGTTATATCAGTTTTTAATAAAACTATCCATTTGCAATGCAGTGAGTTATATCAGTTTTTAATATAACTATCCATATGCACTGCAGTGAGTTATATCAGTTTTTAATAAAACTATCTATATGCAATGCACTGAGTTATATCAGTTTTTAATAAAACTATCCATATGCAATGCACTGAGTTATGTCAGTTATATCAGTTTTTAATAAAACTATCCATTTGCAATGCAGTGAGTTATATCAGTTTTTAATATAACTATCCATATGCAATGCAGTGAGTTATATCAGTTTTTAATAAAACTATCTATATGCAATGCACTGAGTTATATCCGTTTTAAATAAAACTTTCCATATGCAATGCACTGAGTTATATCAGTTTTAAATAAAACTATCCATATGCAATGCACTGAGTTATATTAGTTTTTAATAAAACTATCCATATGCAATGCAGTGAGTTATATCAGTTTTAAATAAAACTATCCATATGCAATGCACTGAGTTATATCAGTTTTTAATAAAACTATCCATATGCAATGCACTGAGTTATATCAGTTTTTAATAAAACTATCCATATGCAATGCAGTGAGTTCTATCAGTTTTTAATAAAACTATCCATATGCAATGCAGTGAGTTATATCAGTTTTTAATAAAACTATCCATATGCAATGCACTGAGTTATATCAGTTTTTAATAAAACTATCCATATGCAATGCACTGAGTTATACCAGTTTTTAATAAAACCATCCATATGCAATGCACTGAGTTATATCAGTTTTAAATAAAACTATCCATATGCAATGCAGTGAGTTATATCAGTTTTGAATAAAACTATCGATATGCAATGCACTGAGTTATATCAGTTTTAAATAAAACTATCCATATGCAATGCACTGAGTTATATCAGTTTTCAATAAAACTATCGATATGCAATGCACTGAGTTATATCAGGTTTTAATAAAACTATCCATATGCAGTGCACCGACTTATATCAGGTTTTAATAAAACTATCCATATACAATGCACTGAGTTATATCAGGTTTTAATAAAACTATCCATATGCAATGCACTGAGTTATATCAGTTTTTAATAAAACTATCCATATGCAATGCACTGAGTTATATCTGTTTTTAATAAAACTATCCATATGCAATGCACTGAGTTATATCAGTTTTTAATAAAACTATCCATATGCAATGCAGTGAGTTATATCAGGTTTTAATAAAACTATCCATATGAAATGCACTGAGTTATATCAGGTTTTAATAAAACTATCCATATGCAATGCACTGAGTTATATCAGTTTTTAATAAAACTATCCATATGCAATGCACTGAGTTATATCAGTTTTTAATAAAACTATCCATATGCAATGCACTGAGTTATATCTGTTTTTAATAAAACTATCCATATGCAATGCACTGAGTTATATCAGTTTTTAATAAAACTATCCATATGCAATGCACTGAGTTATATCAGTTATATCAGTTTTTAATAAAACTATCCATTTGCAATGCAGTGAGTTATATCAGTTTTGAATATAACTATCCATATGCAATGCAGTGAGTTATATCAGTTTTTAATAAAACTATCCATATGCAATGCACTGAGTTATATTAGTTTTTAATAAAACTATCCATATGCAATGCAGTGAGTTATATCAGTTTTAAATAAAACTATCCATATGCAATGCAGTGAGTTATATCAGTTTTTAATAAAACTATCCATATGCAATGCACTGAGTTATATCAGTTTTAAATAAAACTATCCATATGCAATGCAGTGAGTTATATCAGTTTTTAATAAAACTATCGATATGCAATGCACTGAGTTATATCAGTTTTAAATAAAACTATCCATATGCAATGCACTGAGTTATATCAGTTTTCAATAAAACTATCGATATGCAATGCACTGAGTTATATCAGTTTTTAATAAAACTATCCATATGCAATGCACTGACTTATATCAGGTTTTAATAAAACTATCCATATGCAATGCACTGAGTTATATCAGTTTTAAATAAAATTATCCATATGCAATGCACTGAGTTATATCAGTTTTTAATAAAACTATCCATATGCAATGCACTGAGTTATATCAGTTTTAAATAAAACTATCCATATGCAATGCAGTGAGTTATATCAGTTTTAAATAAAACTATCGATATGCAATGCACTGAGTTATATCAGTTTTAAATAAAACTATCCATATGCAATGCACTGAGTTATATCAGTTTTTAATAAAACTATCGATATGCAATGCACTGAGTTATATCAGTTTTAAATAAAACTATCCATATGAAATGCACTGAGGTATATCACGTTTTAATAAAACTATCCATATGCAATGCACTGAGTTATATCAGGTTTTAATAAAACTATCCATATGCAATGCACTGAGTTATATCAGTTTTTAATAAAACTATCTATATGCAATGCACTGAGTTATATCAGTTTTTAATAAAACTATCCATATGCAATGCACTGAGTTATATCAGTTTTTAATAAAACTATCCATATGCAATGCAGTGAGTTATAACAGTTTTTAATAAAACTATCCATATGCAATGCACTGAGTTATATCAGTTTTTAATAAAACTATCCATATGCAATGCACTGAGTTATATCAGTTTTTAATAAAACTATCCATATGCAATGCAGTGAGTTATATCAGTTTTTAATAAAACTATCCATATGCAATGCACTGAGTTATATCAGGTTTTAATAAAACTTTCCATATGCAATGCACTGAGTTATATCAGTCTTTAATAAAACTATCCATATGCAATGCACTGAGTTATATCAGTTTTTAATAAAACTATCCATATGCAATGCAGTGAGTTATATCAGTTTTTAATAAAACTATCCATCTGCAATGCACTGAGTTATATCAGTTTTAAATAAAACTATCCATATGCAATGCACTGAGTTATATCAGTTTTTAATAAAACTATCCATATGCAATGCACTGAGATATATCAGGTTTTAATAAAACTATCCATATGCAATGCGCTGAGTTATATCAGTTTTTAATAAAACTATCCATATGCAATGCACTGAGTTATATCAGGTTTTAATAAAACTATCCATATGCAATGCACTGTGTTATATCAGTTTTTAATAAAACTATCCATATGCAATGCGCTGAGTTATATCAGTTTTTAATAAAACTATCCATATGCAATGCACTGAGTTATATCAGTTTTTAATAAAACTATCCATATACAATGCACTGAGCTATATCAGTTTTTAATAAAACTATCTATATGCAATGCACTGAGTTATATCAGTTTTTAATAAAACTATCCATATGCAATGCACTGAGTTATATCAGTTTTTAATAAAGCTATCCATATGCAATGCACTGAGTTATATCAGTTTTTAATAAAACTATCCATATGCAATGCACTGAACTATATCAGTTTTTAATAAAACTATCCATATACAATGCACTGAGCTATATCAGTTTTTATTAAAACTATCCATATGCAATGCACTGAGTTATATCAGTTTTTAATAAAACTATCCATATGCAATGCAGTGAGTTATATCAGTTTTTAATAAAACTATCTATATGCAATGCACTGAGTTATATCAGTTTTTAATAAAACTATCCATATGCAATGCACTGAGTTATATCAGTTATATCAGTTTTTAATAAAACTATCCATTTGCAATGCAGTGAGTTATATCAGTTTTTAATATAACTATCCATATGCAATGCAGTGAGTTATATCAGTTTTTAATAAAACTATCTATATGCAATGCACTGAGTTATATCAGTTTTTAATAAAACTATCCATATGCAATGCACTGAGTTATATCAGTTATATCAGTTTTTAATAAAACTATCCATTTGCAATGCAGTGAGTTATATCAGTTTTTAATATAACTATCCATATGCAATGCAGTGAGTTATATCAGTTTTTAATAAAACTATCTATATGCAATGCACTGAGTTATATCAGTTTTTAATAAAACTATCCATATGCAATGCACTGAGTTATATCAGTTACATCAGTTTTTAATAAAACTATCCATTTGCAATGCAGTGAGTTATATCAGTTTTTAATATAACTATCCATATGCAATGCAGTGAGTTATATCAGTTTTTAATAAAACTATCTATATGCAATGCACTGAGTTATATCAGTTTTTAATAAAACTATCCATATGCAATGCACTGAGTTATATCAGTTATATCAGTTTTTAATAAAACTATCCATTTGCAATGCAGTGAGTTATATCAGTTTTTAATATAACTATCCATATGCAATGCAGTGAGTTATATCAGTTTTTAATAAAACTATCTATATGCAATGCACTGAGTTATATCAGTTTTAAATAAAACTTTCCATATGCAATGCACTGAGTTATATCAGTTTTAAATAAAACTATCCATATGCAATGCACTGAGTTATATTAGTTTTTAATAAAACTATCCATATGCAATGCAGTGAGTTATATCAGTTTTAAATAAAACTATCCATATGCAATGCAGTGAGTTATATCAGTTTTTAATAAAACTATCCATATGCAATGCACTGACTTATATCAGTTTTTAATAAAACTATCCATATGCAATGCAGTGAGTTCTATCAGTTTTTAATAAAACTATCCATATGCAATGCAGTGAGTTATATCAGTTTTTAATAAAACTATCCATATGCAATGCACTGAGTTATATCAGTTTTTAATAAAACTATCCATATGCAATGCACTGAGTTATACCAGTTTTTAATAAAACCATCCATATGCAATGCACTGAGTTATATCAGTTTTAAATAAAACTATCCATATGCAATGCAGTGAGTTATATCAGTTTTGAATAAAACTATCGATATGCAATGCACTGAGTTATATCAGTTTTAAATAAAACTATCCATATGCAATGCACTGAGTTATATCAGTTTTCAATAAAACTATCGATATGCAATGCACTGAGTTATATCAGGTTTTAATAAAACTATCCATATGCAGTGCACCGACTTATATCAGGTTTTAATAAAACTATCCATATGCAATGCACTGAGTTATATCAGGTTTTAATAAAACTACCCATATGCACTGCAGTGAGTTATATCAGTTTTTAATAAAACTATCGATATGCAATGAACTGAGTTATATTAGTTTTAAATAAAACTATCCATATGCAATGCAGTGAGTGATATCAGTTTTAAATAAAACTATCCATATGCAATGCACTGAGTTATATCAGTTTTAAATAAAATTATCCATATGCAATGCACTGAGTTATATCAGTTTTTAATAAAACTATCCATATGCAATGCACTGAGTTATATCAGTTTTAAATAAAACTATCCATATGCAATGCAGTGAGTTATATCAGTTTTAAATAAAACTATCGATATGCAATGCACTGAGTTATATCAGTTTTAAATAAAACTATCCATATGCAATGCACTGAGTTATATCAGTTTTTAATAAAACTATCGATATGCAATGCACTGAGTTATATCAGTTTTAAATAAAACTATCCATATGCACTGCACTGAGTTATATCAGGTTTTAATAAAACTATCCATATGCAATGCACTGAGTTATATCAGGTTTTAATAAAACTATCCATATGCAATGCACTGAGTTATATCAGTTTTTAATAAAACTATCTATATGCAATGCACTGAGTTATATCAGTTTTTAATAAAACTATCCATATGCAATGCACTGAGTTATATCAGTTTTTAATAAAACTATCCATATGCAATGCAGTGAGTTATATCAGTTTTTAATAAAACTATCCATATGCAATGCACTGTGTTATATCAGTTTTTAATAAAACTATCCATATGCAATGCACTGTGTTATATCAATTTTTAATAAAACTATCCATATGCAATCCACTGTGTTATATCAGTTTTTAATAAAACTTTCCAAATGCAATGCACTGAGTTATATCAGTTTTTAATAAAACTATCGATATGCAATGCACTGAGTTATTTCAGTTTTTAATAAAACTATCCATATGCAATGCACTGAGTTATATCAGTTTTTAATAAAACTATCCATATGCAATGCACTGAGTTATATCAGTTTTCAATAAAACTATCCATATGCAATGCACTGAGTTATATCAGTTTTTAATAAAACTATCCATATGCAATGCACTGTGTTATATCAGTTTTTATTAAAACTATCCATATGCAATGCACTGTGTTATATCAGGTTTAAATAAAACTATCAATATGCAATGCACTGAGTTACATCAGTTTTTAGTAAAACTATCCATATGCAATGCACTGAGTTATATCAGTTTTTAATAAAACTATCCATATGCAATGCACTGAGTTATATCAGTTTTTAATAAAACTATCCATAAGCAATGCACTGAGTTATATCAGTTTTTAATAAAACTATCCATATGCAATGCACTGAGTTATATCAGTTTTTAATAAAACTATCCATATGCAATGCACTGTGTTATATCAGTTTTTAATAAAACTATCCATATGCAATGCACTGAGTTATATCAGTTTTTAATAAAACTATCCATATGCAATGCACTGAGTTATATCAGTTATATCAGTTTTTAATAAAACTATCCATTTGCAATGCAGTGAGTTATATCAGTTTTTAATATAACTATTCATATGCAATGCAGTGAGTTATATCAGTTTTTAATAAAACTATCTATATGCAATGCACTGAGTTATATCAGTTTTTAATAAAACTATCCATATGCAATGCACTGAGTTATATCAGTTATATCAGTTTTTAATAAAACTATCCATTTGCAATGCAGTGAGTTATATCAGTTTTTAATATAACTATCCATATGCAATGCAGTGAGTTATATTAGTTTTTAATAAAACTATCTATATGCAATGCACTGAGTTATATCAGTTTTTAATAAAACTATCCATATGCAATGCACTGAGTTATATCAGTTATATCAGTTTTTAATAAAACTATCCATTTGCAATGCAGTGAGTTATATCAGTTTTTAATATAACTATCCATATGCAATGCAGTGAGTTATATCAGTTTTTAATAAAACTATCTATATGCAATGCATTGAGTTATATCAGTTTTTAATAAAACTAGCCATATGCAATGCACTGAGTTATATCAGTTATATCAGTTTTTAATAAAACTATCCATTTGCAATGCAGTGAGTTATATCAGTTTTTAATATAACTATCCATATGCAATGCAGTGAGTTATATCAGTTTTTAATAAAACTATCTAGATGCAATGCACTGAGTTATATCAGTTTTAAATAAAACTTTCCATATGCAATGCACTGAGTTATATCAGTTTTAAATAAAACTATCCATATGCAATGCACTGAGTTATATTAGTTTTTAATAAAACTATCCATATGCAATGCAGTGAGTTATATCAGTTTTAAATAAAACTATCCATATGCAATGCAGTGAGTTATATCAGTTTTTAATAAAACTATCCATATGCAATGCACTGAGTTATATCAGTTTTTAATAAAACTATCCATATGCAATGCAGTGAGTTCTATCAGTTTTTAATAAAACTATCCATATGCAATGCAGTGAGTTATATCAGTTTTTAATAAAACTATCCATATGCAATGCACTGAGTTATATCAGTTTTTAATAAAACTATCCATATGCAATGCACTGAGTTATACCAGTTTTTAATAAAACCATCCATATGCAATGCACTGAGTTATATCAGTTTTAAATAAAACTATCCATATGCAATGCAGTGAGTTATATCAGTTTTTAATAAAACTATCCATATGCAATGCACTGAGTTATATCAGTTTTTAATAAAACTATCCATATGCAATGCACTGAGTTATATCAGTTTTTAATAAAACTATCGATATGCAATGCACTGAGTTATATCAGGTTTTAATAAAACTATCCATATGCAGTGCACCGACTTATATCAGGTTTTAATAAAACTATCCATATGCAATGCACTGAGTTATATCAGGTTTTAATAAAACTATCCATATGCAATGCAGTGAGTTATATCAGTTTTTAATAAAACTATCCATATGCAATCCACAGAGTTATATCAGTTTTTAATAAAACTATCCATATGCAATGCACTGAGTTACATCAGTTTTTAATAAAACTATCCATATGCAATGCACTGAGTTATATCAGTTTTTAATAAAACTATCCATATGCAATGCACTGAGTTATTTCAGTTTTTAATAAAACTATCCATATGCAATGCACTGAGTTATATCAGTTTTTAATAAAACTATCCATATGCAATGCACTGAGTTATATCAGTTTTTAATAAAACTATCCATATGCAATGCACTGAGTTATATCAGTTTTTAATAAAACTATCCATATGCAATGCACTGAGTTATATCAGTTTTTAATAAAACTATCCATATGCAATGCAGTGAGTTATATCAGTTTTTAATAAAACTATCCATATGCAATGCACTGTGTTATATCAGTTTTTAATAAAACTATCCATATGCAATGCACTGTGTTATATCAATTTTTAATAAAACTATCCATATGCAATCCACTGTGTTATATCAGTTTTTAATAAAACTTTCCAAATGCAATGCACTGAGTTATATCAGTTTTTAATAAAACTATCGATATGCAATGCACTGAGTTATTTCAGTTTTTAATAAAACTATCCATATGCAATGCACTGAGTTATATCAGTTTTTAATAAAACTATCCATATGCAATGCACTGAGTTATATCAGTTTTCAATAAAACTATCCATATGCAATGCACTGAGTTATATCAGTTTTTAATAAAACTATCCATATGCAATGCACTGTGTTATATCAGTTTTTATTAAAACTATCCATATGCAATGCACTGTGTTATATCAGGTTTAAATAAAACTATCAATATGCAATGCACTGAGTTACATCAGTTTTTAGTAAAACTATCCATATGCAATGCACTGAGTTATATCAGTTTTTAATAAAACTATCCATATGCAATGCACTGAGTTATATCAGTTTTTAATAAAACTATCCATAAGCAATGCACTGAGTTATATCAGTTTTTAATAAAACTATCCATATGCAATGCACTGAGTTATATCAGTTTTTAATAAAACTATCCATATGCAATGCACTGTGTTATATCAGTTTTTAATAAAACTATCCATATGCAATGCACTGAGTTATATCAGTTTTTAATAAAACTATCCATATGCAATGCACTGAGTTATATCAGTTATATCAGTTTTTAATAAAACTATCCATTTGCAATGCAGTGAGTTATATCAGTTTTTAATATAACTATTCATATGCAATGCAGTGAGTTATATCAGTTTTTAATAAAACTATCTATATGCAATGCACTGAGTTATATCAGTTTTTAATAAAACTATCCATATGCAATGCACTGAGTTATATCAGTTATATCAGTTTTTAATAAAACTATCCATTTGCAATGCAGTGAGTTATATCAGTTTTTAATATAACTATCCATATGCAATGCAGTGAGTTATATTAGTTTTTAATAAAACTATCTATATGCAATGCACTGAGTTATATCAGTTTTTAATAAAACTATCCATATGCAATGCACTGAGTTATATCAGTTATATCAGTTTTTAATAAAACTATCCATTTGCAATGCAGTGAGTTATATCAGTTTTTAATATAACTATCCATATGCAATGCAGTGAGTTATATCAGTTTTTAATAAAACTATCTATATGCAATGCATTGAGTTATATCAGTTTTTAATAAAACTATCCATATGCAATGCACTGAGTTATATCAGTTATATCAGTTTTTAATAAAACTATCCATTTGCAATGCAGTGAGTTATATCAGTTTTTAATATAACTATCCATATGCAATGCAGTGAGTTATATCAGTTTTTAATAAAACTATCTAGATGCAATGCACTGAGTTATATCAGTTTTAAATAAAACTTTCCATATGCAATGCACTGAGTTATATCAGTTTTAAATAAAACTATCCATATGCAATGCACTGAGTTATATTAGTTTTTAATAAAACTATCCATATGCAATGCAGTGAGTTATATCAGTTTTAAATAAAACTATCCATATGCAATGCAGTGAGTTATATCAGTTTTTAATAAAACTATCCATATGCAATGCACTGAGTTATATCAGTTTTTAATAAAACTATCCATATGCAATGCAGTGAGTTCTATCAGTTTTTAATAAAACTATCCATATGCAATGCAGTGAGTTATATCAGTTTTTAATAAAACTATCCATATGCAATGCACTGAGTTATATCAGTTTTTAATAAAACTATCCATATGCAATGCACTGAGGTATACCAGTTTTTAATAAAACCATCCATATGCAATGCACTGAGTTATATCAGTTTTAAATAAAACTATCCATATGCAATGCAGTGAGTTATATCAGTTTTTAATAAAACTATCCATATGCAATGCACTGAGTTATATCAGTTTTTAATAAAACTATCCATATGCAATGCACTGAGTTATATCAGTTTTTAATAAAACTATCGATATGCAATGCACTGAGTTATATCAGGTTTTAATAAAACTATCCATATGCAGTGCACCGACTTATATCAGGTTTTAATAAAACTATCCATATGCAATGCACTGAGTTATATCAGGTTTTAATAAAACTATCCATATGCAATGCAGTGAGTTATATCAGTTTTTAATAAAACTATCCATATGCAATGCACTGAGTTATATCAGTTTTAAATAAAACTACCCATATGCACTGCAGTGAGTTATATCAGTTTTTAATAAAACTATCGATATGCAATGAACTGAGTTATATTAGTTTTAAATAAAACCATCCATATGCAATGCAGTGAGTGATATCAGTTTTAAATAAAACTATCCATATACAATGCACTGAGTTATATCAGTTTTAAATAAAATTATCCATATGCAATGCACTGAGTTATATCAGTTTTTAATAAAACTATCCATATGCAATGCACTGAGTTATATCAGTTTTAAATAAAACTATCCATATGCAATGCAGTGAGTTATATCAGTTTTAAATAAAACTATCGATATGCAATGCACTGAGTTATATCAGTTTTAAATAAAACTATCCATATGCAATGCACTGAGTTATATCAGTTTTTAATAAAACTATCGATATGCAATGCACTGAGTTATATCAGTTTTAAATAAAACTATCCATATGCACTGCACTGAGTTATATCAGGTTTTAATAAAACTATCAATATGCAATGCACTGAGTTATATCAGGTTTTAATAAAACTATCCATATGCAATGCACTGAGTTATATCAGTTTTTAATAAAACTATCTATATGCAATGCACTGAGTTATATCAGTTTTTAATAAAACTATCCATATGCAATCCACAGAGTTATATCAGTTTTTAATAAAACTATCCATATGCAATGCACTGAGTTACATCAGTTTTTAATAAAACTATCCATATGCAATGCACTGAGTTATATCAGTTTTTAATAAAACTATCCATATGCAATGCACTGAGTTATACCAGTTTTTAATAAAACTATCCATATGCAATGCAGTGAGTTATATCAGTTTTTAATAAAACTATCCATATGCAATGCACTGTGTTATATCAGTTTTTAATAAAACTATCCATATGCAATGCACTGTGTTATATCAGGTTTAAATAAAACTATCAATATGCAATGCACTGAGTTACATCAGTTTTTAGTAAAACTATCCATATGCAATGCACTGAGTTATATCAGTTTTTAATAAAACTATCCATATGCAATGCACTGAGTTATATCAGTTTTTAATAAAACTATCCATATGCAATGCACTGAGTTATATCAGTTTTTAATAAAACTATCCATATGCACTGAGTTATATCAGTTTTTAATAAAACTATCCATATGCAATGCACTGAGTTATATCAGTTTTTAATAAAACTATCCATATGCAATGCACTGTGTTATATCAGTTTTTAATAAAACTATCCATATGCAATGCACTGAGTTATATCAGTTTTTAATAAAACTATCCATATGCAATGCACTGAGTTATATCAGTTTTTAATAAAACAATCCATATGCAATGCACTGAGCTAAATCAGTTTTTAATAAAACTATCCATATGCAATGCACTGAGTTATATCAGTTTTTAATAAAACTATCCATATGCAATGCACTGTGTTATATCAGTTTTTAATAAAACTATCCATATGCAATCCACTGTGTTATATCAGTTTTTAATAAAACTTTCCAAATGCAATGCACTGTGTTATATCAGTTTTTAATAAAACTATCCATATGCAATGCACTGTGTTATATCAGTTTTTAATAAAACTATCCATATGCAATGCGCTGAGTTATATCAGTTTTTAATAAAACTATCCATATGCAATGCACTGAGTTATATCAGTTTTTAATAAAACTATCCATATGCAATGCACTGAGTTATATCAGTTTTTAATAAAACTATCCATATACAATGCACTGAGTTATATCAGTTTTTAATAAAACTATCCATATGCAACGCACTGTGTTATATCAGTTTTTAATAAAACTATCCATATGCAATCCACTGAGTTATATCAGTTTTTAATAAAACTATCCATATGCAATGCACTGTGTTATATCAGTTTTTAATAAAACTATCTATATGCAATGCACTGTGTTGTATCAGTTTTTAATAAAACTATCCATATGCAATGCACTGTGTTATATCAGTTTTTAATAAAACTATCCATATGCAATGCACTGAGTTATATCAGTTTTTAATAAAACTATCCATATACAATGCAATGAGTTATATAAGTTTTTAATAAAACTATCCATATGCAATGCACTGAGTTATATCAGTTTTCAATAAAACTATCCATATGCAATGCACTGAGTTATATCAGTTTTTAATAAAACTATCCATATGCAATGCACTGTGTTATCTCAGTTTTTAATAAAACTTTCCAAATGCAATGCACTGAGTTATATCAGTTTTTAATGAAACTATCCATATGCAATGCACTGTGTTATATCAGTTTTTAATAAAACTATCCATATGCAATGCACTGTGTTATATCAGTTTTTAATAAAACTATCCATATGCAATGCACTGAGTTATATCAGTTTTTAATAAAACTATCCATATACAATGCACTGAGTTATATCAGTTTTTAATAAAACTATCCATATGCAATGCACTGAGTTATATCAGTTTTTAATAAAACTATCCATATGCAATCCACTGAGTTATATCAGTTTTTAATAAATCTTTCCAAATGCAATGCACTGAGTTATATCAGTTTTTAATGAAACTATCCATATGCAATGCACTGTGTTATATCAGTTTTTAATAAAACTATCCATATGCAATGCACTCTGTTATATCAGTTTTTAATAAAACTATCCATATGCAATGCACTGAGTTATATCAGTTTTTAATAAAACTATCCATATACAATGCACTGAGTTATATCAGTTTTTAATAAAACTATCCATATGCAATGCACTGAGTTATATCAGTTTTTAATAAAACTATCCATATGCAATCCACTGAGTTATATCAGTTTTTAATAAATCTTTCCAAATGCAATGCACTGAGTTATATCAGTTTTAAATAAAACTATCCATATACAATGCACTGAGTTATATCAGTTTTTAATAAAACTATCCATATGCAATGCACTGAGTTATATCAGTTTTTAATAAAACTATCCATATGCAATGCACTGTGTTATATCAGTTTTTAATAAAACTATCCATATGCAATGCACTGAGTTATATCAGTTTTTAATAAAACTATCCATATGCAATGCACTGAGTTATATCAGTTTTTAATAAAACTATCCATATGCAATGCACTGTGTTATATCAGTTTTTAATAAAACTTTCCAAATGCAATGCACTGAGTTATATCAGTTTTTAATAAAACTATCCATATGCAATCCACTGAGTTATATCAGTTTTTAATAAATCTTTCCAAATGCAATGCACTGAGTTATATCAGTTTTTAATAAAACTATCCATATACAATGCACTGAGTTATATCAGTTTTTAATAAAACTATCCATATGCAATCCACTGTGTTATATCAGTTTTTAATAAAACTTTCCAATGCAATGCACTGAGTTATATCAGTTTTTAATAAAACTATCCATATACAATG
>JAWMAG010000322.1:0-120184 GCA_037013455.1 Ceratitis rosa | reverse complement strand
GTTATATCAGTTTTTAATAAAACTAACCAAATGCAATGCACTGAGTTATATCCCTTTTTAATAAAACTAACCATATGCAATGCACTGAGTTATATCAGTTTTTAATAAAACTAACCATATGCAATGCTTTAAGTTATATCAGTTTTTAATAAAACTAACAAAATGCAATGCACTGAGTTATATCAGTTTTTAATAAAACTAACCATATGCAATGCTTTAAGTTATATCAGTTTTTAATAAAACTAACAAAATGCAATGCATTGAGTTATATAAGTTTTTAATAAAACTAACCATATGCAATGCTTTAAGTTATATCAGTTTTTAATAAAACTAAGAAAATGCAATGCACTGAGTTATATCAGTTTTTAATAAAACTAACCATATGCAAAGCTTTAAGTTATATCAGTTTTTAATAAAACTAACAAAATGCAATGCATTGAGTTATATAAGTTTTTAATAAAACTAACCATATGCAATGCTTTAAGTTATATCAGTTTTTAATAAAACTAACCAAATGCAATGCACTGAGTTATATCCCTTTTTAATAAAACTAACCATATGCAATGCACTGAGTTATATAAGTTTTTAATAAAACTAACCATATGCAATGCTTTAAGTTATATCAGTTTTTAATAAAACTAACCAAATGCAATGCACTGAGTTATATCCCTTTTTAATAAAACTAACCATATGCAATGCACTGAGTTATATCAGTTTTTAATAAAACTAACCATATGCAATGCTTTAAGTTATATCCCTTTTTAATAAAACTAACCATATGCAATGCTTTAAGTTATATCAGTTTTTAATAAAACTAACAAAATGCAATGCATTGAGTTATATAAGTTTTTAATAAAACTAACCATATGCAATGCTTTAAGTTATATCAGTTTTTAATAAAACTAACCAAATGCAATGCACTGAGTTATATCCCTTTTTAATAAAACTAACCATATGCAATGCACTGAGTTATATCAGTTTTTAATAAAACTAACCATATGCAATGCTTTAAGTTATATCAGTTTTTAATAAAACTAACAAAATGCAATGCACTGAGTTATATCAGTTTTTAATAAAACTAACCATATGCAATGCTTTAAGTTATATCAGTTTTTAATAAAACTAACAAAATGCAATGCACTGAGTTATATCCGTTTTTAATAAAACTAACCATATGCAAGGCACTGAGTTATATCAGTTTTTAATAAAACTAACCATATGCAATGCTTTAAGTTATATCAGTTTTTAATAAAACTAACAAAATGCAATGCATTGAGTTATATCAGTTTTTAATAAAACTAACCATATGCAATGCTTTAAGTTATATCAGTTTTTAATAAAACTAACCATATGCAATGCTTTAAGTTATATCAGTTTTTAATAAAACTAACCATATGCAATGCACTGAGTTATATCCGTTTTTAATAAAACTAACCATATGCAATGCACTGAGTTATATCAGTTTTTAATAAAACTAACCATATGCAATGCTTTAAGTTATATCAGTTTTTAATAAAACTAACAAAATGCAATGCATTGAGTTATATAAGTTTTTAATAAAACTAACCATATGCAATGCTTTAAGTTATATCAGTTTTTAATAAAACTAACAAAATGCAATGCACTGAGTTATATCCGTTTTTAATAAAACTAACCATATGCAAGGCACTGAGTTATATCAGTTTTTAATAAAACTAACCATATGCAATGCTTTAAGTTATATCAGTTTTTAATAAAACTAACAAAATGCAATGCATTGAGTTATATCAGTTTTTAATAAAACTAACCATATGCAATGCTTTAAGTTATATCAGTTTTTAATAAAACTAACCAAATGCAATGCACTGAGTTATATCCCTTTTTAATAAAACTAACCATATGCAATGCACTGAGTTATATCAGTTTTTAATAAAACTAACCATATGCAATGCTTTAAGTTATATCAGTTTTTAATAAAACTAACAAAATGCAATGCACTGAGTTATATCAGTTTTTAATAAAACTAACCATATGCAATGCTTTAAGTTATATCAGTTTTTAATAAAACTAACAAAATGCAATGCATTGAGTTATATAAGTTTTTAATAAAACTAACCATATGCAATGCTTTAAGTTATATCAGTTTTTAATAAAACTAACAAAATGCAATGCATTGAGTTATATCAGTTTTTAATAAGACTAACCATATGCAATGCACTGAGTTATACCAGTTTTTAATAAAACTAACCATATGCAATGCTTTAAGTTATATCAGTTTTTAATAAAACTAACAAAATGCAATGCATTGAGTTATATCAGCTTTTAATAAAACTAACCATATGCAATGCTTTAAGTTATATCAGTTTTTAATAAAACTAACAAAATGCAATGCACTGAGTTATATCAGTTTTTAATAAAACTAACCATATGCAATGCTTTAAGTTATATCAGTTTTTAATAAAACTAACCAAATGCAATGCTTTAAGTTATATCCCTTTTTAATAAAACTAACCATATGCAATGCACTGAGTTATATCAGTTTTTAATAAAACTAACCATATGCAATGCTTTAAGTTATATCAGTTTTTAATAAAACTAAGAAAATGCAATGCACTGAGTTATATCAGTTTTTAATAAAACTAACCATATGCAAAGCTTTAAGTTATATCAGTTTTTAATAAAACTAACAAAATGCAATGCATTGAGTTATATAAGTTTTTAATAAAACTAACCATATGCAATGCTTTAAGTTATATCAGTTTTTAATAAAACTAACCATATGCAATGCTTTAAGTTATATCAGTTTTTAATAAAACTAAGAAAATGCAATGCACTGAGTTACATCAGTTTTTAATAAAACTAACCATATGCAAAGCTTTAAGTTATATCAGTTTTTAATAAAACTAACAAAATGCAATGCATTGAGTTATATAAGTTTTTAATAAAACTAACCATATGCAATGCTTTAAGTTATATCAGTTTTTAATAAAACTAACCAAATGCAATGCTTTAAGTTATATCAGTTTTTAATAAAACTAACAAAATGCAATGCACTGAGTTATATCAGTTTTTAATAAAACTAACCATATACAATGCTTTAAGTTATATCAGTTTTTAATAAAACTAACCATATGCAATGCTTTAAGTTATATCAGTTTTTAATAAAACTAACAAAATGCAATGCACTGAGTTATATCAGTTTTTAATAAAACTAACCATATGCAATGCTTTAAGTTATATCAGTTTTTAATAAAACTAACAAAATGCAATGCATTGAGTTATATAAGTTTTTAATAAAACTAACCATATGCAATGCTTTAAGTTATATCAGTTTTTAATAAAACTAACCATATGCAATGCTTTAAGTTATATCAGTTTTTAATAAAACTAAGAAAATGCAATGCACTGAGTTATATCAGTTTTTAATAAAACTAACCATATGCAAAGCTTTAAGTTATATCAGTTTTTAATAAAACTAACAAAATGCAATGCATTGAGTTATATAAGTTTTTAATAAAACTAACCATATGCAATGCTTTAAGTTATATCCGTTTTTAATAAAACTAACCAAATGCAATGCTTTAAGTTATATCAGTTTTTAATAAAACTAACAAAATGCAATGCACTGAGTTATATCAGTTTTTAATAAAACTAACCATATACAATGCTTTAAGTTATATCAGTTTTTAATAAAACTAACCATATGCAATGCTTTAAGTTATATCAGTTTTTAATAAAACTAACAAAATGCAATGCACTGAGTTATATCAGTTTTTAATAAAACTAACCATATGCAATGCTTTAAGTTATATCAGTTTTTAATAAAACTAACCAAATGCAATGCTTTAAGTTATATCCCTTTTTAATAAAACTAACCATATGTAATGCACTGAGTTATATCAGTTTTTAATAAAACTAACCATATGCAATGCTTTAAGTTATATCAGTTTTTAATAAAACTAACCATATGCAATGCTTTAAGTTATATCAGTTTTTAATAAAACTAACAAAATGCAATGCACTGAGTTATATCAGTTTTTAATAAAACTAACCATATGCAATGCTTTAAGTTATATCAGTTTTTAATAAAACTAACCAAATGCAATGCACTGAGTTATATCCCTTTTTAATAAAACTAACCATATGCAATGCACTGAGTTATATCAGTTTTTAATAAAACTAACCATATGCAATGCTTTAAGTTATATCAGTTTTTAATAAAACTAACAAAATGCAATGCACTGAGTTATATCAGTTTTTAATAAAACTAACCATATGCAATGCTTTAAGTTATATCAGTTTTTAATAAAACTAACAAAATGCAATGCACTGAGTTATATCAGTTTTTAATAAAACTAACCATATGCAATGCTTTAAGTTATATCAGTTTTTAATAAAACTAACCAAATGCAATGCTTTAAGTTATATCCCTTTTTAATAAAACTAACCATATGCAATGCACTGAGTTATATCAGTTTTTAATAAAACTAACCATATGCAATGCTTTAAGTTATATCAGTTTTTAATAAAACTAACCAAATGCAATGCTTTAAGTTATATCCCTTTTTAATAAAACTAACCATATGCAATGCACTGAGTTATATCAGTTTTTAATAAAACTAACAAAATGCAATGCATTGAGTTATATAAGTTTTTAATAAAACTAACCATATGCAATGCTTTAAGTTATATCAGTTTTTAATAAAACTAACAAAATGCAATGCACTGAGTTATATCCGTTTTTAATAAAACTAACCATATGCAAGGCACTGAGTTATATCAGTTTTTAATAAAACTAACCATATGCAATGCTTTAAGTTATATCAGTTTTTAATAAAACTAACAAAATGCAATGCATTGAGTTATATCAGTTTTTAATAAAACTAACCATATGCAATGCACTGAGTTATATCAGTTTTTAATAAAACTAACCATATGCAAAGCTTTAAGTTATATCAGTTTTTAATAAAACTAACAAAATGCAATGCATTGAGTTATATCAGTTTTTAATAGAACTAACCATATGCAATGCACTGAGTTATACCAGTTTTTAATAAAACTAACCATATGCAATGCTTTAAGTTATATCAGTTTTTAATAAAACTAACAAAATGCAATGCATTGAGTTATATCAGTTTTTAATAAAACTAACCATATGCAATGCTTTAAGTTATATCAGTTTTTAATAAAACTAACCAAATGCAATGCACTGAGTTATATCCCTTTTTAATAAAACTAACCATATGCAATGCACTGAGTTATATCAGTTTTTAATAAAACTAACCATATGCAATGCTTTAAGTTATATCAGTTTTTAATAAAACTAACAAAATGCAATGCACTGAGTTATATCAGTTTTTAATAAAACTAACCATATGCAATGCTTTAAGTTATATCAGTTTTTAATAAAACTAACAAAATGCAATGCATTGAGTTATATAAGTTTTTAATAAAACTAACCATATGCAATGCTTTAAGTTATATCAGTTTTTAATAAAACTAACAAAATGCAATGCATTGAGTTATATCAGTTTTTAATAAGACTAACCATATGCAATGCACTGAGTTATACCAGTTTTTAATAAAACTAACCATATGCAATGCTTTAAGTTATATCAGTTTTTAATAAAACTAACAAAATGCAATGCATTGAGTTATATCAGTTTTTAATAAAACTAACCATATGCAATGCTTTAAGTTATATCAGTTTTTAATAAAACTAACCAAATGCAATGCACTGAGTTATATCCCTTTTTAATAAAACTAACCATATGCAATGCACTGAGTTATATCAGTTTTTAATAAAACTAACCATATGCAATGCTTTAAGTTATATCAGTTTTTAATAAAACTAACAAAATGCAATGCACTGAGTTATATCAGTTTTTAATAAAACTAACCATATGCAATGCTTTAAGTTATATCAGTTTTTAATAAAACTAACAAAATGCAATGCATTGAGTTATATAAGTTTTTAATAAAACTAACCATATGCAATGCTTTAAGTTATATCAGTTTTTAATAAAACTAACAAAATGCAATGCATTGAGTTATATCAGTTTTTAATAAAACTAACCATATGCAATGCACTGAGTTATACCAGTTTTTAATAAAACTAACCATATGCAATGCTTTAAGTTATATCAGTTTTTAATAAAACTAACAAAATGCAATGCATTGAGTTATATAAGTTTTTAATAAAACTAACCATATGCAATGCTTTAAGTTATATCAGTTTTTAATAAAACTAACCAAATGCAATGCTTTAAGTTATATCAGTTTTTAATAAAACTAACAAAATGCAATGCACTGAGTTATATCAGTTTTTAATAAAACTAACCATATGCAATGCTTTAAGTTATATCAGTTTTTAATAAAACTAACCATATGCAATGCTTTAAGTTATATCAGTTTTTAATAAAACTAACAAAATGCAATGCACTGAGTTATATCAGTTTTTAATAAAACTAACCATATGCAATGCTTTAAGTTATATCAGTTTTTAATAAAACTAACCAAATGCAATGCTTTAAGTTATATCCCTTTTTAATAAAACTAACCATATGCAATGCACTGAGTTATATCAGTTTTTAATAAAACTAACCATATGCAATGCTTTAAGTTATATCAGTTTTTAATAAAACTAACCATATGCAATGCTTTAAGTTATATCAGTTTTTAATAAAACTAACAAAATGCAATGCACTGAGTTATATCAGTTTTTAATAAAACTAACCATATGCAATGCTTTAAGTTATATCAGTTTTTAATAAAACTAACAAAATGCAATGCATTGAGTTATATCAGTTTTTAATAAGACTAACCATATGCAATGCACTGAGTTATACCAGTTTTTAATAAAACTAACCATATGCAATGCTTTAAGTTATATCAGTTTTTAATAAAACTAACAAAATGCAATGCATTGAGTTATATCAGTTTTTAATAAAACTAACCATATGCAATGCTTTAAGTTATATCAGTTTTTAATAAAACTAACCAAATGCAATGCACTGAGTTATATCCCTTTTTAATAAAACTAACCATATGCAATGCACTGAGTTATATCAGTTTTTAATAAAACTAACCATATGCAATGCTTTAAGTTATATCAATTTTTAATAAAACTAACAAAATGCAATGCACTGAGTTATATCAGTTTTTAATAAAACTAACCATATGCAATGCTTTAAGTTATATCAGTTTTTAATAAAACTAACAAAATGCAATGCATTGAGTTATATAAGTTTTTAATAAAACTAACCATATGCAATGCTTTAAGTTATATCAGTTTTTAATAAAACTAACAAAATGCAATGCATTGAGTTATATCAGTTTTTAATAAAACTAACCATATGCAATGCACTGAGTTATACCAGTTTTTAATAAAACTAACCATATGCAATGCTTTAAGTTATATCAGTTTTTAATAAAACTAACAAAATGCAATGCATTGAGTTATATAAGTTTTTAATAAAACTAACCATATGCAATGCTTTAAGTTATATCAGTTTTTAATAAAACTAACCAAATGCAATGCTTTAAGTTATATCAGTTTTTAATAAAACTAACAAAATGCAATGCTTTAAGTTATATCAGTTTTTAATAAAACTAACCAAATGCAATGCTTGAAGTTATATCCCTTTTTAATAAAACTAACCATATGCAATGCACTGAGTTATATCAGTTTTTAATAAAACTAACCATATGCAATGCTTTAAGTTATATCAGTTTTTAATAAAACTAACCATATGCAATGCTTTAAGTTATATCAGTTTTTAATAAAACTAACCATATGCAATGCACGGAGTTATATCAGTTTTTAATAAAACTAACCATATGCAATGCTTTAAGTTATATCAGTTTTTAATAAAACTAACAAAATGCAATGCATTGAGTTATATAAGTTTTTAATAAAACTAACCATATGCAATGCTTTAAGTTATATCAGTTTTTAATAAAACTAACAAAATGCAATGCTTTAAGTTATATCAGTTTTTAATAAAACTAACCAAATGCAATGCTTTAAGTTATATCCCTTTTTAATAAAACTAACCATATGCAATGCACTGAGTTATATCAGTTTTTAATAAAACTAACCATATGCAATGCTTTAAGTTATATCAGTTTTTAATAAAACTAACAAAATGCAATGCTTTAAGTTATATCAGTTTTTAATAAAACTAACCAAATGCAATGCTTTAAGTTATATCCCTTTTTAATAAAACTAACCATATGCAATGCACTGAGTTATATCAGTTTTTAATAAAACTAACCATATGCAATGCTTTAAGTTATATCAGTTTTTAATAAAACTAACAAAATGCAATGCATTGAGTTATATAAGTTTTTAATAAAACTAACCATATGCAATGCTTTAAGTTATATCAGTTTTTAATAAAACTAACAAAATGCAATGCATTGAGTTATATCAGTTTTTAATAAGACTAACCATATGCAATGCACTGAGTTATACCAGTTTTTAATAAAACTAACCATATGCAATGCTTTAAGTTATATCAGTTTTTAATAAAACTAACAAAATGCAATGCATTGAGTTATATCAGTTTTTAATAAAACTAACCATATGCAATGCTTTAAGTTATATCAGTTTTTAATAAAACTAACCAAATGCAATGCACTGAGTTATATCCCTTTTTAATAAAACTAACCATATGCAATGCACTGAGTTATATCAGTTTTTAATAAAACTAACCATATGCAATGCTTTAAGTTATATCAGTTTTTAATAAAACTAACAAAATGCAATGCACTGAGTTATATCAGTTTTTAATAAAACTAACCATATGCAATGCTTTAAGTTATATCAGTTTTTAATAAAACTAACAAAATGCAATGCATTGAGTTATATAAGTTTTTAATAAAACTAACCATATGCAATGCTTTAAGTTATATCAGTTTTTAATAAAACTAACAAAATGCAATGCATTGAGTTATATCAGTTTTTAATAAAACTAACCATATGCAATGCACTGAGTTATACCAGTTTTTAATAAAACTAACCATATGCAATGCTTTAAGTTATATCAGTTTTTAATAAAACTAACAAAATGCAATGCATTGAGTTATATAAGTTTTTAATAAAACTAACCATATGCAATGCTTTAAGTTATATCAGTTTTTAATAAAACTAACCAAATGCAATGCTTTAAGTTATATCAGTTTTTAATAAAACTAACAAAATGCAATGCACTGAGTTATATCAGTTTTTAATAAAACTAACCATATGCAATGCTTTAAGTTATATCAGTTTTTAATAAAACTAACCATATGCAATGCTTTAAGTTATATCAGTTTTTAATAAAACTAACAAAATGCAATGCACTGAGTTATATCAGTTTTTAATAAAACTAACCATATGCAATGCTTTAAGTTATATCAGTTTTTAATAAAACTAACCAAATGCAATGCTTTAAGTTATATCCCTTTTTAATAAAACTAACCATATGCAATGCACTGAGTTATATCAGTTTTTAATAAAACTAACCATATGCAATGCTTTAAGTTATATCAGTTTTTAATAAAACTAACAAAATGCAATGCTTTAAGTTATATCAGTTTTTAATAAAACTAACCATATGCAATGCTTTAAGTTATATCAGTTTTTAATAAAACTAACCAAATGCAATGCTTTAAGTTATATCCCTTTTTAATAAAACTAACCATATGCAATGCACTGAGTTATATCAGTTTTTAATAAAACTAACCACATGCAATGCTTTAAGTTATATCAGTTTTTAATAAAACTAACAAAATGCAATGCTTTAAGTTATATCAGTTTTTAATAAAACTAACCATATGCAATGCTTTAAGTTATATCAGTTTTTAATAAAACTAACAAAATGCAATGCTTTAAGTTATATCAGTTTTTAATAAAACTAACCATATGCAATGCTTTAAGTTATATCAGTTTTTAATAAAACTAACCAAATGCAATGCTTTAAGTTATATCCCTTTTTAATAAAACTAACCATATGCAATGCACTGAGTTATATCAGTTTTTAATAAAACTAACCACATGCAATGCTTTAAGTTATATCAGTTTTTAATAAAACTAACAAAATGCAATGCACTGAGTTATATCAGTTTTTAATAAAACTAACCATATGCAATGCACTGAGTTATATCAGTTTTTAATAAAACTAACCATATGCAATGCTTTAAGTTATATCAGTTTTTAATAAAACTAACCAAATGCAATGCACTGAGTTATATCCCTTTTTAATAAAACTAACCATATGCAATGCACTGAGTTATATCAGTTTTTAATAAAATTAACCATATGCAATGCTTTAAGTTATATCAGTTTTTAATAAAACTAACCATATGCAATGCTTTAAGTTATATCAGTTTTTAATAAAACTAACAAAATGCAATGCACTGAGTTATATCAGTTTTTAATAAAACTAACCATATGCAATGCTTTAAGTTATATCAGTTTTTAATAAAACTAACCAAATGCAATGCACTGAGTTATATCCCTTTTTAATAAAACTAACCATATGCAATGCACTGAGTTATATCAGTTTTTAATAAAACTAACCATATGCAATGCTTTAAGTTATATCAGTTTTTAATAAAACTAACAAAATGCAATGCACTGAGTTATATCAGTTTTTAATAAAACTAACCATATGCAATGCTTTAAGTTATATCAGTTTTTAATAAAACTAACAAAATGCAATGCACTGAGTTATATCAGTTTTTAATAAAACTAACCATATGCAATGCTTTAAGTTATATCAGTTTTTAATAAAACTAACCAAATGCAATGCTTTAAGTTATATCCCTTTTTAATAAAACTAACCATATGCAATGCACTGAGTTATATCAGTTTTTAATAAAACTAACCATATGCAATGCTTTAAGTTATATCAGTTTTTAATAAAACTAACCAAATGCAATGCTTTAAGTTATATCCCTTTTTAATAAAACTAACCATATGCAATGCACTGAGTTATATCAGTTTTTAATAAAACTAACAAAATGCAATGCATTGAGTTATATAAGTTTTTAATAAAACTAACCATATGCAATGCTTTAAGTTATATCAGTTTTTAATAAAACTAAAAAAAAGCAATGCACTGAGTTATATCAGTTTTTAATAAAACTAACCATATGCAATGCTTTAAGTTATATCAGTTTTTAATAAAACTAACCAAATGCAATGCTTTAAGTTATATCCCTTTTTAATAAAACTAACCATATGCAATGCACTGAGTTATATCAGTTTTTAATAAAACTAACCATATGCAACGCACTGAGTTATATCAGTTTTTAATAAAACTAACCATATGCAATGCTTTAAGTTATATCAGTTTTTAATAAAACTAACAAAATGCAATGCACTGAGTTATATCAGTTTTTAATAAAACTAACCATATGCAATGCTTTAAGTTATATCAGTTTTTAATAAAACTAACAAAATGCAATGCACTGAGTTATATCAGTTTTTAATAAAACTAACCATATGCAATGCTTTAAGTTATATCAGTTTTTAATAAAACTAACCAAATGCAATGCTTTAAGTTATATCCCTTTTTAATAAAACTAACCATATGCAATGCACTGAGTTATATCAGTTTTTAATAAAACTAACCATATGCAATGCTTTAAGTTATATCAGTTTTTAATAAAACTAACCAAATGCAATGCTTTAAGTTATATCCCTTTTTAATAAAACTAACCATATGCAATGCACTGAGTTATATCAGTTTTTAATAAAACTAACAAAATGCAATGCATTGAGTTATATAAGTTTTTAATAAAACTAACCATATGCAATGCTTTAAGTTATATCAGTTTTTAATAAAACTAACAAAATGCAATGCACTGAGTTATATCAGTTTTTAATAAAACTAACCATATGCAATGCACTGAGTTATATCAGTTTTTAATAAAACTAACCATATGCAATGCTTTAAGTTATATCAGTTTTTAATAAAACTAACCATATGCAATGCTTTAAGTTATATCAGTTTTTAATAAAACTAACAAAATGCAATGCACTGAGTTATATCAGTTTTTAATAAAACTAACCATATGCAATGCTTTAAGTTATATCAGTTTTTAATAAAACTAACCAAATGCAATGCACTGAGTTATATCCCTTTTTAATAAAACTAACCATATGCAATGCACTGAGTTATATCAGTTTTTAATAAAACTAACCATATGCAATGCTTTAAGTTATATCAGTTTTTAATAAAACTAACAAAATGCAATGCACTGAGTTATATCAGTTTTTAATAAAACTAACCATATGCAATGCTTTAAGTTATATCAGTTTTTAATAAAACTAACAAAATGCAATGCACTGAGTTATATCAGTTTTTAATAAAACTAACCATATGCAATGCTTTAAGTTATATCAGTTTTTAATAAAACTAACCATATGCAATGCTTTAAGTTATATCAGTTTTTAATAAAACTAACAAAATGCAATGCACTGAGTTATATCAGTTTTTAATAAAACTAACCATATGCAATGCTTTAAGTTATATCAGTTTTTAATAAAACTAACAAAATGCAATGCACTGAGTTATATCAGTTTTTAATAAAACTAACCATATGCAATGCTTTAAGTTATATCAGTTTTTAATAAAACTAACCAAATGCAATGCTTTAAGTTATATCCCTTTTTAATAAAACTAACCATATGCAATGCACTGAGTTATATCAGTTTTTAATAAAACTAACCA
The DNA here is from genome assembly GCA_037013455.1 of Ceratitis rosa. Taxonomy (NCBI): domain Eukaryota; kingdom Metazoa; phylum Arthropoda; class Insecta; order Diptera; family Tephritidae; genus Ceratitis; species Ceratitis rosa. The sequence goes on along the minus strand of JAWMAG010000322.1, from coordinate 107,483 downwards.
TATGCAATGCTTTAAGTTATATCAGTTTTTAATAAAACTAACAAAATGCAATGCACTGAGTTATATCAGTTTTTAATAAAACTAACCATATGCAATGCTTTAAGTTATATCAGTTTTTAATAAAACTAACAAAATGCAATGCTTTAAGTTATATCAGTTTTTAATAAAACTAACCATATGCAATGCTTTAAGTTATATCAGTTTTTAATAAAACTAACCAAATGCAATGCTTTAAGTTATATCCCTTTTTAATAAAACTAACCATATGCAATGCACTGAGTTATATCAGTTTTTAATAAAACTAACCATATGCAATGCTTTAAGTTATATCAGTTTTTAATAAAACTAACAAAATGCAATGCACTGAGTTATATCAGTTTTTAATAAAACTAACCATATGCAATGCTTTAAGTTATATCAGTTTTTAATAAAACTAACCAAATGCAATGCACTGAGTTATATCCCTTTTTAATAAAACTAACCATATGCAATGCACTGAGTTATATCAGTTTTTAATAAAACTAACCATATGCAATGCTTTAAGTTATATCAGTTTTTAATAAAACTAACCAAATGCAATGCTTTAAGTTATATCCCTTTTTAATAAAACTAACCATATGCAATGCACTGAGTTATATCAGTTTTTAATAAAACTAACCATATGCAATGCACTGAGTTATATCAGTTTTTAATAAAACTAACCATATGCAATGCTTTAAGTTATATCAGTTTTTAATAAAACTAACAAAATGCAATGCACTGAGTTATATCAGTTTTTAATAAAACTAACCATATGCAATGCTTTAAGTTATATCAGTTTTTAATAAAACTAACAAAATGCAATGCACTGAGTTATATCAGTTTTTAATAAAACTAACCATATGCAATGCTTTAAGTTATATCAGTTTTTAATAAAACTAACCAAATGCAATGCTTTAAGTTATATCCCTTTTTAATAAAACTAACCATATGCAATGCATTGAGTTATATCAGTTTTTAATAAAACTAACCATATGCAATGCTTTAAGTTATATCAGTTTTTAATAAAACTAACCAAATGCAATGCTTTAAGTTATATCCCTTTTTAATAAAACTAACCATATGCAATGCACTGAGTTATATCAGTTTTTAATAAAACTAACAAAATGCAATGCATTGAGTTATATAAGTTTTTAATAAAACTAACCATATGCAATGCTTTAAGTTATATCAGTTTTTAATAAAACTAACAAAATGCAATGCACTGAGTTATATCAGTTTTTAATAAAACTAACCATATGCAATGCTTTAAGTTATATCAGTTTTTAATAAAACTAACCAAATGCAATGCTTTAAGTTATATCCCTTTTTAATAAAACTAACCATATGCAATGCACTGAGTTATATCAGTTTTTAATAAAACTAACCATATGCAATGCTTTAAGTTATATCAGTTTTTAATAAAACTAACCATATGCAATGCTTTAAGTTATATCAGTTTTTAATAAAACTAACAAAATGCAATGCACTGAGTTATATCAGTTTTTAATAAAACTAACCATATGCAATGCTTTAAGTTATATCAGTTTTTAATAAAACTAACCAAATGCAATGCACTGAGTTATATCCCTTTTTAATAAAACTAACCATATGCAATGCACTGAGTTATATCAGTTTTTAATAAAACTAACCATATGCAATGCTTTAAGTTATATCAGTTTTTAATAAAACTAACAAAATGCAATGCACTGAGTTATATCAGTTTTTAATAAAACTAACCATATGCAATGCTTTAAGTTATATCAGTTTTTAATAAAACTAACCAAATGCAATGCACTGAGTTATATCCCTTTTTAATAAAACTAACCATATGCAATGCACTGAGTTATATCAGTTTTTAATAAAACTAACCATATGCAATGCTTTAAGTTATATCAGTTTTTAATAAAACTAACAAAATGCAATGCACTGAGTTATATCAGTTTTTAATAAAACTAACCATATGCAATGCTTTAAGTTATATCAGTTTTTAATAAAACTAACAAAATGCAATGCACTGAGTTATATCAGTTTTTAATAAAACTAACCATATGCAATGCTTTAAGTTATATCAGTTTTTAATAAAACTAACCAAATGCAATGCTTTAAGTTATATCCCTTTTTAATAAAACTAACCATATGCAATGCACTGAGTTATATCAGTTTTTAATAAAACTAACCATATGCAATGCTTTAAGTTATATCAGTTTCTAATAAAACTAACCAAATGCAATGCTTTAAGTTATATCCCTTTTTAATAAAACTAACCATATGCAATGCACTGAGTTATATCAGTTTTTAATAAAACTAACAAAATGCAATGCATTGAGTTATATAAGTTTTTAATAAAACTAACCATATGCAATGCTTTAAGTTATATCAGTTTTTAATAAAACTAAAAAAAAGCAATGCACTGAGTTATATCAGTTTTTAATAAAACTAACCATATGCAATGCTTTAAGTTATATCAGTTTTTAATAAAACTAACCAAATGCAATGCTATAAGTTATATCCCTTTTTAATAAAACTAACCATATGCAATGCACTGAGTTATATCAGTTTTTAATAAAACTAACCATATGCAATGCACTGAGTTATATCAGTTTTTAATAAAACTAACCATATGCAATGCTTTAAGTTATATCAGTTTTTAATAAAACTAACAAAATGCAATGCACTGAGTTATATCAGTTTTTAATAAAACTAACCATATGCAATGCTTTAAGTTATATCAGTTTTTAATAAAACTAACAAAATGCAATGCACTGAGTTATATCAGTTTTTAATAAAACTAACCATATGCAATGCTTTAAGTTATATCAGTTTTTAATAAAACTAACCAAATGCAATGCTTTAAGTTATATCCCTTTTTAATAAAACTAACAAAATGCAATGCACTGAGTTATATCAGTTTTTAATAAAACTAACCATATGCAATGCTTTAAGTTATATCAGTTTTTAATAAAACTAACCAAATGCAATGCTTTAAGTTATATCCCTTTTTAATAAAACTAACCATATGCAATGCACTGAGTTATATCAGTTTTTAATAAAACTAACCATATGCAATGCTTTAAGTTATATCAGTTTGTAATAAAACTAACCATATGCAATGCTTTAAGTTATATCAGTTTTTAATAAAACTAACAAAATGCAATGCATTGAGTTATATAAGTTTTTAATAAAACTAACCATATGCAATGCTTTAAGTTATATCAGTTTTTAATAAAACTAACAAAATGCAATGCACTGAGTTATATCAGTTTTTAATAAAACTAACCATATGCAATGCTTTAAGTTATATCAGTTTTTAATAAAACTAACCAAATGCAATGCTTTAAGTTATATCCCTTTTTAATAAAACTAACCATATGCAATGCACTGAGTTATATCAGTTTTTAATAAAACTTACCATATGCAATGCTTTAAGTTATATCAGTTTGTAATAAAACTAACCATATGCAATGCTTTAAGTTATATCAGTTTTTAATAAAACTAACAAAATGCAATGCACTGAGTTATATCAGTTTTTAATAAAACTAACCATATGCAATGCTTTAAGTTATATCAGTTTTTAATAAAACTAACCAAATGCAATGCACTGAGTTATATCCCTTTTTAATAAAACTAACCATATGCAATGCACTGAGTTATATCAGTTTTTAATAAAACTAACCATATGCAATGCTTTAAGTTATATCAGTTTTTAATAAAACTAACAAAATGCAATGCACTGAGTTATATCAGTTTTTAATAAAACTAACCATATGCAATGCTTTAAGTTATATCAGTTTTTAATAAAACTAACAAAATGCAATGCACTGAGTTATATCAGTTTTTAATAAAACTAACCATATGCAATGCTTTAAGTTATATCAGTTTTTAATAAAACTAACCATATGCAATGCTTTAAGTTATATCAGTTTTTAATAAAACTAACAAAATGCAATGCACTGAGTTATATCAGTTTTTAATAAAACTAACCATATGCAATGCTTTAAGTTATATCAGTTTTTAATAAAACTAACCAAATGCAATGCTTTAAGTTATATCCCTTTTTAATAAAACTAACCATATGCAATGCACTGAGTTATATCAGTTTTTAATAAAACTAACCATATGCAATGCTTTAAGTTATATCAGTTTTTAATAAAACTAACCATATGCAATGCTTTAAGTTATATCAGTTTTTAATAAAACTAACAAAATGCAATGCACTGAGTTATATCAGTTTTTAATAAAACTAACCATATGCAATGCTTTAAGTTATATCAGTTTTTAATAAAACTAACCAAATGCAATGCACTGAGTTATATCCCTTTTTAATAAAACTAACCATATGCAATGCACTGAGTTATATCAGTTTTTAATAAAACTAACCATATGCAATGCTTTAAGTTATATCAGTTTTTAATAAAACTAACAAAATGCAATGCACTGAGTTATATCAGTTTTTAATAAAACTAACCATATGCAATGCTTTAAGTTATATTAGTTTTTAATAAAACTAACAAAATGCAATGCATTGAGTTATATAAGTTTTTAATAAAACTAACCATATGCAATGCTTTAAGTTATATCAGTTTTTAATAAAACTAACCAAATGCAATGCACTGAGTTATATCCCTTTTTAATAAAACTAACCATATGCAATGCACTGAGTTATATCAGTTTTTAATAAAACTAACCATATGCAATGCTTTAAGTTATATCAGTTTTTAATAAAACTAACAAAATGCAATGCACTGAGTTATATCCCTTTTTAATAAAACTAACCATATGCAATGCACTGAGTTATATCCCTTTTTAATAAAACTAACCATATGCAATGCACTGAGTTATATCAGTTTTTAATAAAACTAACCATATGCAATGCTTTAAGTTATATCAGTTTTTAATAAAACTAACAAAATGCAATGCACTGAGTTATATCAGTTTTTAATAAAACTAACCATATGCAATGCTTTAAGTTATATCAGTTTTTAATAAAACTAACAAAATGCAATGCATTGAGTTATATAAGTTTTTAATAAAACTAACCATATGCAATGCTTTAAGTTATATCAGTTTTTAATAAAACTAACAAAATGCAATGCATTGAGTTATATCAGTTTTTAATAAAACTAACCATATGCAATGCACTGAGTTATACCAGTTTTTAATAAAACTAACCATATGCAATGCTTTAAGTTATATCAGTTTTTAATAAAACTAACAAAATGCAATGCATTGAGTTATATAAGTTTTTAATAAAACTAACCATATGCAATGCTTTAAGTTATATCAGTTTTTAATAAAACTAACAAAATGCAATGCATTGAGTTATATAAGTTTTTAATAAAACTAACCATATGCAATGCTTTAAGTTATATCAGTTTTTAATAAAACTAACAAAATGCAATGCATTGAGTTATATCAGTTTTTAATAAAACTAACCATATGCAATGCACTGAGTTATACCAGTTTTTAATAAAACTAACCATATGCAATGCTTTAAGTTATATCAGTTTTTAATAAAACTAACAAAATGCAATGCACTGAGTTATATCCCTTTTTAATAAAACTAACCATATGCAATGCACTGAGTTATATCAGTTTTTAATAAAACTAACCATATGCAATGCTTTAAGTTATATCAGTTTTTAATAAAACTAACAAAATGCAATGCACTGAGTTATATCCCTTTTTAATAAAACTAACCATATGCAATGCACTGAGTTATACCAGTTTTTAATAAAACTAACCATATGCAATGCTTTAAGTTATATCAGTTTTTAATAAAACTAACAAAATGCAATGCATTGAGTTATATCAGTTTTTAATAAAACTAACCATATGCAATGCACTGAGTTATATCCCTTTTTAATAAAACTAACCATATGCAATGCACTGAGTTATATCAGTTTTTAATAAAACTAACCATATGCAATGCTTTAAGTTATATCAGTTTTTAATAAAACTAACAAAATGCAATGCACTGAGTTATATCAGTTTTTAATAAAACTAACCATATGCAATGCTTTAAGTTATATCAGTTTTTAATAAAACTAACAAAATGCAATGCATTGAGTTATATAAGTTTTTAATAAAACTAACCATATGCAATGCTTTAAGTTATATCAGTTTTTAATAAAACTAACAAAATGCAATGCATTGAGTTATATCAGTTTTTAATAAAACTAACCATATGCAATGTACTGAGTTATACCAGTTTTTAATAAAACTAACAATATGCAATGCTTTAAGTTATATCAGTTTTTAATAAAACTAACAAAATGCAATGCATTGAGTTATATAAGTTTTTAATAAAACTAACCATATGCAATGCTTTAAGTTATATCAGTTTTTAATAAAACTAACCAAATGCAATGCACTGAGTTATATCCCTTTTTAATAAAACTAACCATATGCAATGCACTGAGTTATATCAGTTTTTAATAAAACTAACCATATGCAATGCTTTAAGTTATATCAGTTTTTAATAAAACTAACCATATGCAATGCTTTAAGTTATATCAGTTTTTAATAAAACTAACAAAATGCAATGCACTGAGTTATATCAGTTTTTAATAAAACTAACCATATGCAATGCTTTAAGTTATATCAGTTTTTAATAAAACTAACCAAATGCAATGCACTGAGTTATATCCCTTTTTAATAAAACTAACCATATGCAATGCACTGAGTTATATCAGTTTTTAATAAAACTAACCATATGCAATGCTTTAAGTTATATCAGTTTTTAATAAAACTAACAAAATGCAATGCATTGAGTTATATAAGTTTTTAATAAAACTAACCATATGCAATGCTTTAAGTTATATCAGTTTTTAATAAAACTAACAAAATGCAATGCATTGAGTTATATAAGTTTTTAATAAAACTAACCATATGCAATGCTTTAAGTTATATCAGTTTTTAATAAAACTAACAAAATGCAATGCATTGAGTTATATCAGTTTTTAATAAAACTAACCATATGCAATGCACTGAGTTATACCAGTTTTTAATAAAACTAACCATATGCAATGCTTTAAGTTATATCAGTTTTTAATAAAACTAACAAAATGCAATGCACTGAGTTATATCCCTTTTTAATAAAACTAACCATATGCAATGCACTGAGTTATATCGCTTTTTAATAAAACTAACCTAATGCAATGCACTGAGTTATATCAGTTTTTAATAAAACTAACCATATGCAATGCTTTAAGTTATATCAGTTTTTAATAAAACTAACAAAATGCAATGCACTGAGTTATATCAGTTTTTAATAAAACTAACCATATGCAATGCTTTAAGTTATATCAGTTTTTAATAAAACTAACAAAATGCAATGCATTGAGTTATATAAGTTTTTAATAAAACTAACCATATGCAATGCTTTAAGTTATATCAGTTTTTAATAAAACTAACAAAATGCAATGCATTGAGTTATATCAGTTTTTAATAAAACTAACCATATGCAATGCACTGAGTTATACCAGTTTTTAATAAAACTAACCATATGCAATGCTTTAAGTTATATCAGTTTTTAATAAAACTAACAAAATGCAATGCATTGAGTTATATAAGTTTTTAATAAAACTAACCATATGCAATGCTTTAAGTTATATCAGTTTTTAATAAAACTAACCAAATGCAATGCACTGAGTTATATCCCTTTTTAATAAAACTAACCATATGCAATGCACTGAGTTATATCAGTTTTTAATAAAACTAACCATATGCAATGCTTTAAGTTATATCAGTTTTTAATAAAACTAACCATATGCAATGCTTTAAGTTATATCAGTTTTTAATAAAACTAACAAAATGCAATGCACTGAGTTATATCAGTTTTTAATAAAACTAACCATATGCAATGCTTTAAGTTATATCAGTTTTTAATAAAACTAACCAAATGCAATGCACTGAGTTATATCCCTTTTTAATAAAACTAACCATATGCAATGCACTGAGTTATATCAGTTTTTAATAAAACTAACCATATGCAATGCTTTAAGTTATATCCCTTTTTAATAAAACTAACCATATGCAATGCTTTAAGTTATATCAGTTTTTAATAAAACTAACAAAATGCAATGCACTGAGTTATATCAGTTTTTAATAAAACTAACCATATGCAATGCTTTAAGTTATATCAGTTTTTAATAAAACTAACAAAATGCAATGCATTGAGTTATATAAGTTTTTAATAAAACTAACCATATGCAATGCTTTAAGTTATATCAGTTTTTAATAAAACTAACCAAATGCAATGCACTGAGTTATATCCCTTTTTAATAAAACTAACCATATGCAATGCACTGAGTTATATCAGTTTTTAATAAAACTAACCATATGCAATGCTTTAAGTTATATCAGTTTTTAATAAAACTAACAAAATGCAATGCACTGAGTTATATCAGTTTTTAATAAAACTAACCATATGCAATGCTTTAAGTTATATCAGTTTTTAATAAAACTAACAAAATGCAATGCACTGAGTTATATCAGTTTTTAATAAAACTAACCATATGCAATGCTTTAAGTTATATCAGTTTTTAATAAAACTAACAAAATGCAATGCATTGAGTTATATCAGTTTTTAATAAAACTAACCATATGCAATGCACTGAGTTATATCAGTTTTTAATAAAACTAACCATATGCAATGCTTTAAGTTATATCAGTTTTTAATAAAACTAACAAAATGCAATGCATTGAGTTATATCAGTTTTTAATAAAACTAACCATATGCAATGCTTTAAGTTATATCAGTTTTTAATAAAACTAACCAAATGCAATGCACTGAGTTATATCCCTTTTTAATAAAACTAACCATATGCAATGCACTGAGTTATATCAGTTTTTAATAAAACTAACCATATGCAATGCTTTAAGTTATATCAGTTTTTAATAAAACTAACAAAATGCAATGCACTGAGTTATATCAGTTTTTAATAAAACTAACCATATGCAATGCTTTAAGTTATATCAGTTTTTAATAAAACTAACAAAATGCAATGCATTGAGTTATATAAGTTTTTAATAAAACTAACCATATGCAATGCTTTAAGTTATATCAGTTTTTAATAAAACTAACAAAATGCAATGCATTGAGTTATATCAGTTTTTAATAAAACTAACCATATGCAATGCACTGAGTTATACCAGTTTTTAATAAAACTAACCATATGCAATGCTTTAAGTTATATCAGTTTTTAATAAAACTAACAAAATGCAATGCATTGAGTTATATCAGTTTTTAATAAAACTAACCATATGCAATGCTTTAAGTTATATCAGTTTTTAATAAAACTAACCAAATGCAATGCACTGAGTTATATAAGTTTTTAATAAAACTAACCATATGCAATACTTTAAGTTATATCAGTTTTTAATAAAACTAACAAAATGCAATGCATTAAGTTATATCAGTTTTTAATAAAACTAACCATATGCAATGCACTGAGTTATACCAGTTTTTAATAAAACTAACCATATGCAATGCTTTAAGTTATATCAGTTTTTAATAAAACTAACAAAATGCAATGCATTGAGTTATATCAGTTTTTAATAAAACTAACCATATGCAATGCTTTAAGTTATATCAGTTTTTAATAAAACTAACCAAATGCAATGCACTGAGTTATATCCCTTTTTAATAAAACTAACCATATGCAATGCACTGAGTTATATCAGTTTTTAATAAAACTAACCATATGCAATGCTTTAAGTTATATCAGTTTTTAATAAAACTAACAAAATGCAATGCATTGAGTTATATAAGTTTTTAATAAAACTAACCATATGCAATGCTTTAAGTTATATCAGTTTTTAATAAAACTAACAAAATGCAATGCACTGAGTTATATCCGTTTTTAATAAAACTAACCATATGCAAGGCACTGAGTTATATCATTTTTTAATAAAACTAACCATATGCAATGCTTTAAGTTATATCAGTTTTTAATAAAACTAACAAAATGCAATGCATTGAGTTATATCAGTTTTTAATAAAACTAACCATATGCAATGCACTGAGTTATATCAGTTTTTAATAAAACTAACCATATGCAAAGCTTTAAGTTATATCAGTTTTTAATAAAACTAACAAAATGCAATGCATTGAGTTATATCAGTTTTTAATAAAACTAACCATATGCAATGCACTGAGTTATACCAGTTTTTAATAAAACTAACCATATGCAATGCTTTAAGTTATATCAGATTTAATAAAACTAACAAAATGCAATGCATTGAGTTATATCAGTTTTTAATAAAACTAACCATATGCAATGCACTGAGTTAAATCAGTTTTTAATAAAACTCACCATATGCAATGCTTTAAGTTATATCAGTTTTTAATAAAACTAACCATATGCAATGCACTGAGTTATATCAGTTTTTAATAAAACTAACCATATGCAATGCTTTAAGTTATATCAGTTTTTAATAAAACTAACAAAATGCAATGCATTGAGTTATATCAGTTTTTAATAAAACTAACCATATGCAATGCTTTAAGTTATATCAGTTTTTAATAAAACTAACCATATGCAATGCTTCAAGTTATATCAGTTTTTAATAAAACTAACCATATGCAATGCACTGAGTTATATCCGTTTTTAATAAAACTAACCATATGCAATGCACTGAGTTATATCAGTTTTTAATAAAACTAACCATATGCAATGCTTTAAGTTATATCAGTTTTTAATAAAACTAACAAAATGCAATGCATTGAGTTATATAAGTTTTTAATAAAACTAACCATATGCAATGCTTTAAGTTATATCAGTTTTTAATAAAACTAACCATATGCAAGGCACTGAGTTATAACAGTTTTTAATAAAACTAACCATATGCAATGCTTTAAGTTATATCAGTTTTTAATAAAACTAACAAAATGCAATGCATTGAGTTATATCAGTTTTTAATAAAACTAACCATATGCAATGCACTGAGTTATATCAGTTTTTAATAAAACTAACCATATGCAAAGCTTTAAGTTATATCAGTTTTTAATAAAACTAACAAAATGCAATGCATTGAGTTATATCAGTTTTTAATAAAACTAACCATATGCAATGCACTGAGTTATACCAGTTTTTAATAAAACTAACCATATGCAATGCTTTAAGTTATATCAGTTTTTAATAAAACTAACAAAATGCAATGCATTGAGTTATATCAGTTTTTAATAAAACTAACCATATGCAATGCTTTAAGTTATATCAGTTTTTAATAAAACTAACAAAATGCAATGCATTGAGTTATATCAGTTTTTAATAAAACTAACCATATGCAATGCTTTAAGTTATATCAGTTTTTAATAAAACTAACCAAATGCAATGCATTGAGTTATATCAGTTTTTAATAAAACTAACCATATGCAATGCACTGAGTTATACCAGTTTTTAATAAAACTAACCATATGCAATGCTTTAAGTTATATCAGTTTTTAATAAAACTAACAAAATGCAATGCATTGAGTTATATCAGTTTTTAATAAAACTAACCATATGCAATGCTTTAAGTTATATCAGTTTTTAATAAAACTAACCAAATGCAATGCACTGAGTTATATAAGTTTTTAATAAAACTAACCATATGCAATGCTTTAAGTTATATCAGTTTTTAATAAAACTAACAAAATGCAATGCATTAAGTTATATCAGTTTTTAATAAAACTAACCATATGCAATGCACTGAGTTATACCAGTTTTTAATAAAACTAACCATATGCAATGCTTTAAGTTATATCAGTTTTTAATAAAACTAACAAAATGCCATGCATTGAGTTATATCAGTTTTTAATAAAACTAACAAAATGCAATGCACTGAGTTATATCAGTTTTTAATAAAACTAACCATATGCAATGCTTTAAGTTATATCAGTTTTTAATAAAACTAACAAAATGCAATGCACTGAGTTATATCAGTTTTTAATAAAACTAACCATATGCAATGCTTTAAGTTATATCAGTTTTTAATAAAACTAACAAAATGCAATGCATTGAGTTATATAAGTTTTTAATAAAACTAACCATATGCAATGCTTTAAGTTATATCAGTTTTTAATAAAACTAACAAAATGCAATGCACTGAGTTATATCCGTTTTTAATAAAACTAACCATATGCAAGGCACTGAGTTATATCATTTTTTAATAAAACTAACCATATGCAATGCTTTAAGTTATATCAGTTTTTAATAAAACTAACAAAATGCAATGCATTGAGTTATATCAGTTTTTAATAAAACTAACCATATGCAATGCACTGAGTTATATCAGTTTTTAATAAAACTAACCATATGCAAAGCTTTAAGTTATATCAGTTTTTAATAAAACTAACAAAATGCAATGCATTGAGTTATATCAGTTTTTAATAAAACTAACCATATGCAATGCACTGAGTTATACCAGTTTTTAATAAAACTAACCATATGCAATGCTTTAAGTTATATCAGATTTAATAAAACTAACAAAATGCAATGCATTGAGTTATATCAGTTTTTAATAAAACTAACCATATGCAATGCACTGAGTTAAATCAGTTTTTAATAAAACTCACCATATGCAATGCTTTAAGTTATATCAGTTTCTAATAAAACTAACCATATGCAATGCACTGAGTTATATCAGTTTTTAATAAAACTAACCATATGCAATGCTTTAAGTTATATCAGTTTTTAATAAAACTAACAAAATGCAATGCATTGAGTTATATCAGTTTTTAATAAAACTAACCATATGCAATGCTTTAAGTTATATCAGTTTTTAATAAAACTAACCATATGCAATGCTTTAAGTTATATCAGTTTTTAATAAAACTAACCATATGCAATGCACTGAGTTATATCCGTTTTTAATAAAACTAACCATATGCAATGCACTGAGTTATATCAGTTTTTAATAAAACTAACCATATGCAATGCTTTAAGTTATATCAGTTTTTAATAAAACTAACAAAATGCAATGCATTGAGTTATATAAGTTTTTAATAAAACTAACCATATGCAATGCTTTAAGTTATATCAGTTTTTAATAAAACTAACCATATGCAAGGCACTGAGTTATAACAGTTTTTAATAAAACTAACCATATGCAATGCTTTAAGTTATATCAGTTTTTAATAAAACTAACAAAATGCAATGCATTGAGTTATATCAGTTTTTAATAAAACTAACCATATGCAATGCACTGAGTTATATCAGTTTTTAATAAAACTAACCATATGCAAAGCTTTAAGTTATATCAGTTTTTAATAAAACTAACAAAATGCAATGCATTGAGTTATATCAGTTTTTAATAAAACTAACCATATGCAATGCACTGAGTTATACCAGTTTTTAATAAAACTAACCATATGCAATGCTTTAAGTTATATCAGTTTTTAATAAAACTAACAAAATGCAATGCATTGAGTTATATCAGTTTTTAATAAAACTAACCATATGCAATGCTTTAAGTTATATCAGTTTTTAATATAACTAACAAAATGCAATGCATTGAGTTATATCAGTTTTTAATAAAACTAACCATATGCAATGCTTTAAGTTATATCAGTTTTTAATAAAACTAACCAAATGCAATGCATTGAGTTATATCAGTTTTTAATAAAACTAACCATATGCAATGCTTTAAGTTATATCAGTTTTTAATAAAACTAACAAAATGCAATGCATTGAGTTATATCAGTTTTTAATAAAACTAACCATATGCAATGCTTTAAGTTATATCAGTTTTTAATAAAACTAACCAAATGCAATGCATTGAGTTATACCAGTTTTTAATAAAACTAACCATATGCAATGCTTTAAGTTATATCAGTTTTTAATAAAACTAACAAAATGCAATGCATTGAGTTATATCAGTTTTTAATAAAACTAACCATATGCAATGCTTTAAGTTATATCAGTTTTTAATAAAACTAACAAAATGCAATGCATTGAGTTATATCAGTTTTTAATAAACTAACCATATGCAATGCTTTAAGTTATATCAGTTTTTAATAAAACTAACCAAATGCAATGCACTGAGTTATATCCCTTTTTAATAAAACTAACCATATGCAATGCTTTAAGTTATATCAGTTTTTAATAAAACTAACAAAATGCAATGCATTGAGTTATATCAGTTTTAATAAAACTAACCATATGCAATGCTTTAAGTTATATCAGTTTTTAATAAAACTAACAAAATGCAATGCATTGAGTTATATCAGTTTTTAATAAAACTAACCATATGCAATGCTTTAAGTTATATCAGTTTTTAATAAAACTAACAAGATGCAATGCATTGAGTTATATCAGTTTTTAATAAAACTAACCATATGCAATGCTTTAAGTTATATCAGTTTTTAATAAAACTAACCAAATGCAATGCACTGAGTTATATCCCTTTTTAATAAAACTAACCATATGCAATGCTTAAGTTATATCAGTTTTTAATAAAACTAACAAAATGCAATGCATTGAGTTATATCAGTTTTTAATAAAACTAACCATATGCAATGCTTTAAGTTATATCAGTTTTTAATAAAACTAACCAAATGCAATGCACTGAGTTATATCCTTTTTAATAAAACTAACCATATGCAATGCTTTAAGTTATATCAGTTTTTAATAAAACTAACAAAATGCAATGCATTGAGTTATATCAGTTTTTAATAAAACTAACCATATGCAATGCTTTAAGTTATATCAGTTTTTAATAAAACTAACAAAATGCAATGCATTGAGTTATATCAGTTTGTTTTTAATAAAACTAACCATATGCAATGCTTTAAGTTATATCAGTTTTTAATAAAACTAACAAAATGCAATGCATTGAGTTATACCAGTTTTTAATAAAACTAACCATATGCAATGCTTTAAGTTATATCAGTTTTTAATAAAACTAACAAAATGCAATGCATTGAGTTATATCAGTTTTTAATAAAACTAACCATATGCAATGCTTTAAGTTATATCAGTTTTTAATAAAACTAACAAAATGCAATGCATTGAGTTATATCAGTTTTTAATAAAACTAACCATATGCAATGCTTTAAGTTATATCAGTTTTTAATAAAACTAACAAAATGCAATGCATTGAGTTATACCAGTTTTTAATAAAACTAACCATATGCAATGCTTTAAGTTATATCAGTTTTTAATAAAACTAACAAAATGCAATGCATTGAGTTATATCAGTTTTTAATAAAACTAACCATATGCAATGCTTTAAGTTATATCAGTTTTTAATAAAACTAACAAAATGCAATGCATTGAGTTATATCAGTTTTTAATAAAACTAACCATATGCAATGCTTTAAGTTATATCAGTTTTTAATAAAACTAACAAAATGCAATGCATTGAGTTATATCAGTTTTTAATAAAACTAACCATATGCAATGCTTTAAGTTATATCAGTTTTTAATAAAACTAACAAAATGCAATGCATTGAGTTATATCAGTTTTTAATAAAACTAACCATATGCAATGCTTTAAGTTATATCAGTTTTTAATAAAACTAACCAAATGCAATGCACTGAGTTATATCCCTTTTTAATAAAACTAACCATATGCAATGCACTGAGTTTTATCAGTTTTTAATAAAACTAACCATACGCAATGCTTTAAGTTATATCAGTTTTTAATAAAACTAACAAAATGCAATGCACTGAGTTATATCCGTTTTTAATAAAACTAACCATATGCAATGCACTGAGTTTTATCAGTTTTTAATAAAACTAACCATATGCAATGCTTTAAGTTATATCAGTTTTTAATAAAACTAACAAAATGCAATGCATTGAGTTATACCAGTTTTTAATAAAACTAACCATATGCAATGCTTTAAGTTATATCAGTTTTTAATAAAACTAACAAAATGCAATGCATTGAGTTATATCAGTTTTTAATAAAACTAACCAAATGCAATGCACTGAGTTATATCCCTTTTTAATAAAACTAACCATATGCAATGCACTGAGTTTTATCAGTTTTTAATAAAACTAACCATACGCAATGCTTTAAGTTATATCAGTTTTTAATAAAACTAACAAAATGCAATGCACTGAGTTATATCCCTTTTTAATAAAACTAACCATATGCAATGCACTGAGTTTTATCAGTTTTTAATAAAACTAACCATATGCAATGCTTTAAGTTATATCAGTTTTTAATAAAACTAACAAAATGCAATGCATTGAGTTATACCAGTTTTTAATAAAACTAACCATATGCAATGCTTTAAGTTATATCAGTTTTTAATAAAACTAACAAAATGCAATGCATTGAGTTATATCAGTTTTTAATAAAACTAACCATATGCAATGCTTTAAGTTATATCAGTTTTTAATAAAACTAACAAAATGCAATGCATTGAGTTATATCAGTTTTTAATAAAACTAACCATATGCAATGCTTTAAGTTATATCAGTTTTTAATAAAACTAACAAAATGCAATGCATTGAGTTATATCAGTTTTTAATAAAACTAACCATATGCAATGCTTTAAGTTATATCAGTTTTTAATAAAACTAACCAAATGCAATGCACTGAGTTATATCCCTTTTTAATAAAACTAACCATATGCAATGCTTTAAGTTATATCAGTTTTTAATAAAACTAACAAAATGCAATGCATTGAGTTATATCAGTTTTTAATAAAACTAACCATATGCAATGCTTTAAGTTATATCAGTTTTTAATAAAACTAACCAAATGCAATGCACTGAGTTATATCCCTTTTTAATAAAACTAACCATATGCAATGCTTTAAGTTATATCAGTTTTTAATAAAACTAACAAAATGCAATGCATTGAGTTATATCAGTTTTTAATAAAACTAACCATATGCAATGCTTTAAGTTATATCAGTTTTTAATAAAACTAACAAAATGCAATGCATTGAGTTATATCAGTTTTTAATAAAACTAACCATATGCAATGCTTTAAGTTATATCAGTTTTTAATAAAACTAACAAAATGCAATGCATTGAGTTATATCAGTTTTTAATAAAACTAACCATATGCAATGCTTTAAGTTATATCAGTTTTTAATAAAACTAACCATATGCAATGCTTTAAGTTATATCAGTTTTTAATAAAACTAACAAAATGCAATGCACTGAGTTATATCAGTTTTTAATAAAACTAACCATATGCAATGCTTTAAGTTATATCAGTTTTTAATAAAACTAACAAAATGCAATGCACTGAGTTATATCAGTTTTTAATAAAACTAACCATATGCAATGCTTTAAGTTATATCAGTTTTTAATAAAACTAACAAAATGCAATGCATTGAGTTATACCAGTTTTTAATAAAACTAACCATATGGAATGCTTTAAGTTATATCAGTTTTTAATAAAACTAACAAAATGCAATGCATTGAGTTATATCAGTTTTTAATAAAACTAACCATATGCAATGCTTTAAGTTATATCAGTTTTTAATAAAACTAACAAAATGCAATGCATTGAGTTATATCAGTTTTTAATAAAACTAACCATATGCAATGCTTTAAGTTATATCAGTTTTTAATAAAACTAACCAAATGCAATGCACTGAGTTATATCCCTTTTTAATAAAACTAACCATATGCAATGCACTGAGTTTTATCAGTTTTTAATAAAACTAACCATACGCAATGCTTTAAGTTATATCAGTTTTTAATAAAACTAACAAAATGCAATGCACTGAGTTATATCCGTTTTTAATAAAACTAACCATATGCAAGGCACTGAGTTATATCATTTTTAATAAAACTAACCATATGCAATGCTTTAAGTTATATCAGTTTTTAATAAAACTAACAAAATGCAATGCATTGAGTTATATCAGTTTTTAATAAAACTAACCATATGCAATGCACTGAGTTATATCAGTTTTAATAAAACTAACAAAATGCAATGCACTGAGTTATATCAGTTTTTAATAAAACTAACCATATGCAATGCTTTAAGTTATATCAGTTTTTAATAAAACTAACAAAATGCAATGCACTGAGTTATATCAGTTTTTAATAAAACTAACCATATGCAATGCACTGAGTTATATCAGTTTTTAATAAAACTAACCATATGCAATGCTTTAAGTTATATCCGTTTTAATAAAACTAACCATATGCAATGCACTGAGTTATATCAGTTTTTAATAAAACTAACCATATGCAATGCTTTAAGTTATATCAGTTTTTAATAAAACTAACCATATGCAATGCACTGAGTTATATCAGTTTTTAATAAAACTAACCATATGCAATGCTTTAAGTTATATCAGTTTTTAATAAAACTAACCATATGCAATGCACTGAGTTATATCAGTTTTTAATAAACTAACCATATGCAATGCTTTAAGTTATATCAGTTTTTAATAAAACTAACAAAATGCAATGCATTGAGTTATATAAGTTTTTAATAAAACTAACCATATGCAATGCTTTAAGTTATATCAGTTTTTAATAAAACTAACAAAATGCAATGCATTGAGTTATATCAGTTTTTAATAAAACTAACCATATGCAATGCACTGAGTTATACCAGTTTTTAATAAAACTAACCATATGCAATGCTTTAAGTTATATCAGTTTTTAATAAAACTAACAAAATGCAATGCATTGAGTTATATAAGTTTTTAATAAAACTAACCATATGCAATGCTTTAAGTTATATCAGTTTTTAATAAAACTAACAAAATGCAATGCATTGAGTTATATAAGTTTTTAATAAAACTAACCATATGCAATGCTTTAAGTTATATCAGTTTTAATAAAACTAACAAAATGCAATGCATTGAGTTATATCAGTTTTTAATAAAACTAACCATATGCAATGCACTGAGTTATACCAGTTTTTAATAAAACTAACCATATGCAATGCTTTAAGTTATATCAGTTTTTAATAAAACTAACAAAATGCAATGCACTGAGTTATATCCCTTTTTAATAAAACTAACCATATGCAATGCACTGAGTTATATCCCTTTTTAATAAAACTAACCATATGCAATGCACTGAGTTATATAAGTTTTTAATAAAACTAACCATATGCAATGCTTTAAGTTATATCAGTTTTTAATAAAACTAACAAAATGCAATGCATTGAGTTATATAAGTTTTTAATAAAACTAACCATATGCAATGCTTTAAGTTATATCAGTTTTTAATAAAACTAACAAAATGCAATGCATTGAGTTATATCAGTTTTTAATAAACTAACCATATGCAATGCACTGAGTTATACCAGTTTTTAATAAAACTAACCATATGCAATGCTTTAAGTTATATCAGTTTTTAATAAAACTAACAAAATGCAATGCACTGAGTTATATCAGTTTTTAATAAAACTAACCATATGCAATGCTTTAAGTTATATCAGTTTTTAATAAAACTAACAAAATGCAATGCATTGAGTTATATAAGTTTTTAATAAAACTAACCATATGCAATGCTTTAAGTTATATCAGTTTTTAATAAAACTAACAAAATGCAATGCATTGAGTTATATCAGTTTTTAATAAAACTAACCATATGCAATGCACTGAGTTATACCAGTTTTTAATAAAACTAACCATATGCAATGCTTTAAGTTATATCAGTTTTTAATAAAACTAACAAAATGCAATGCATTGAGTTATATAAGTTTTTAATAAAACTAACCATATGCAATGCTTTAAGTTATATCAGTTTTTAATAAAACTAACAAAATGCAATGCATTGAGTTATATAAGTTTTTAATAAAACTAACCATATGCAACGCTTTAAGTTATATCAGTTTTTAATAAAACTAACAAAATGCAATGCATTGAGTTATATCAGTTTTTAATAAAACTAACCATATGCAATGCTTTAAGTTATATCAGTTTTTAATAAAACTAACCATATGCAATGCACTGAGTTATACCAGTTTTTAATAAAACTAACCATATGCAATGCTTTAAGTTATATCAGTTTTTAATAAAACTAACAAAATGCAATGCACTGAGTTATATCAGTTTTTAATAAAACTAACCATATGCAATGCTTTAAGTTATATCAGTTTTTAATAAAACTAACCATATGCAATGCACTGAGTTATACCAGTTTTTAATAAAACTAACCATATGCAATGCTTTAAGTTATATCAGTTTTTAATAAAACTAACAAAATGCAATGCATTGAGTTATATAAGTTTTTAATAAAACTAACCATATGCAATGCTTTAAGTTATATCAGTTTTTAATAAAACTAACAAAATGCAATGCATTGAGTTATATAAGTTTTTAATAAAACTAACAAAATGCAATGCATTGAGTTATATAAGTTTTTAATAAAACTAACCATATGCAATGCTTTAAGTTATATCAGTTTTTAATAAAACTAACAAAATGCAATGCATTGAGTTATATAAGTTTTTAATAAAACTAACCATATGCAATGCTTTAAGTTATATCAGTTTTTAATAAAACTAACCATATGCAATGCACTGAGTTATACCAGTTTTTAATAAAACTAACCATATGCAATGCTTTAAGTTATATCAGTTTTTAATAAAACTAACAAAATGCAATGCACTGAGTTATATCAGTTTTTAATAAAACTAACCATATGCAATGCTTTAAGTTATATCAGTTTTTAATAAAACTAACAAAATGCAATGCATTGAGTTATATAAGTTTTTAATAAAACTAACCATATGCAATGCTTTAAGTTATATCAGTTTTTAATAAAACTAACAAAATGCAATGCATTGAGTTATATCAGTTTTTAATAAAACTAACCATATGCAATGCACTGAGTTATACCAGTTTTTAATAAAACTAACCATATGCAATGCTTTAAGTTATATCAGTTTTTAATAAAACTAACAAAATGCAATGCATTGAGTTATATAAGTTTTTAATAAAACTAACCATATGCAATGCTTTAAGTTATATCAGTTTTTAATAAAACTAACAAAATGCAATGCATTGAGTTATATAAGTTTTAATAAAACTAACCATATGCAATGCTTTAAGTTATATCAGTTTTTAATAAAACTAACAAAATGCAATGCATTGAGTTATATCAGTTTTTAATAAAACTAACCATATGCAATGCACTGAGTTATACCAGTTTTTAATAAAACTAACCATATGCAATGCTTTAAGTTATATCAGTTTTTAATAAAACTAACAAAATGCAATGCACTGAGTTATATCAGTTTTTAATAAAACTAACCATATGCAATGCTTTAAGTTATATCAGTTTTTAATAAAACTAACAAAATGCAATGCATTGAGTTATATAAGTTTTTAATAAAACTAACCATATGCAATGCTTTAAGTTATATCAGTTTTTAATAAAACTAACAAAATGCAATGCATTGAGTTATATCAGTTTTTAATAAAACTAACCATATGCAATGCACTGAGTTATACCTGTTTTTAATAAAACTAACAATATGCAATGCTTTAAGTTATATCAGTTTTTAATAAAACTAACAAAATGCAATGCATTGAGTTATATAAGTTTTTAATAAAACTAACCATATGCCATGCCTTAAGTTATATCAGTTTTTAATAAAACTAACAAAATGCAATGCACTGAGTTATATCCCTTTTTAATAAAACTAACCATATGCAATGCACTGAGTTATATCAGTTTTTAATAAAACTAACCATATGCAATGCTTTAAGTTATATCAGTTTTTAATAAAACTAACCATATGCAATGCTTTAAGTTATATCAGTTTTTAATAAAACTAACAAAATGCAATGCACTGAGTTATATCAGTTTTTAATAAAACTAACCATATGCAATGCTTTAAGTTATATCAGTTTTTAATAAAACTAACCAAATGCAATGCACTGAGTTATATCCCTTTTTAATAAAACTAACCATATGCAATGCACTGAGTTATATCAGTTTTTAATAAAACTAACCATATGCAATGCTTTAAGTTATATCAGTTTTTAATAAAACTAACAAAATGCAATGCATTGAGTTATATAAGTTTTTAATAAAACTAACCATATGCAATGCTTTAAGTTATATCAGTTTTTAATAAAACTAACAAAATGCAATGCATTGAGTTATATAAGTTTTTAATAAAACTAACCATATGCAATGCTTTAAGTTATATCAGTTTTTAATAAAACTAACAAAATGCAATGCATTGAGTTATATCAGTTTTTAATAAAACTAACCATATGCAATGCACTGAGTTATACCAGTTTTTAATAAAACTAACCATATGCAATGCTTTAAGTTATATCAGTTTTTAATAAAACTAACAAAATGCAATGCACTGAGTTATATCCCTTTTTAATAAAACTAACCATATGCAATGCACTGAGTTATATCCCTTTTTAATAAAACTAACCTAATGCAATGCACTGAGTTATATCAGTTTTTAATAAAACTAACCATATGCAATGCTTTAAGTTATATCAGTTTTTAATAAAACTAACAAAATGCAATGCACTGAGTTATATCAGTTTTTAATAAAACTAACCATATGCAATGCTTTAAGTTATATCAGTTTTTAATAAACTAACAAAATGCAATGCATTGAGTTATATAAGTTTTTAATAAAACTAACCATATGCAATGCTTTAAGTTATATCAGTTTTTAATAAAACTAACAAAATGCAATGCATTGAGTTATATCAGTTTTTAATAAAACTAACCATATGCAATGCACTGAGTTATACCAGTTTTTAATAAAACTAACCATATGCAATGCTTTAAGTTATATCAGTTTTTAATAAAACTAACAAAATGCAATGCATTGAGTTATATAAGTTTTTAATAAAACTAACCATATGCAATGCTTTAAGTTATATCAGTTTTTAATAAAACTAACCATATGCAATGCTTTAAGTTATATCAGTTTTTAATAAAACTAACCATATGCAATGCACTGAGTTATATCAGTTTTTAATAAAACTAACCATATGCAATGCTTTAAGTTATATCAGTTTTTAATAAAACTAACCATATGCAATGCTTTAAGTTATATCCCTTTTTAATAAAACTAACAAAATGCAATGATTTAAGTTATATCAGTTTTTAATAAAACTAACCAAATGCAATGCACTGAGTTATATCCCTTTTTAATAAAACTAACCATATGCAATGCACTGAGTTATATCAGTTTTTAATAAAACTAACCATATGCAATGCTTTAAGTTATATCCCTTTTTAATAAAACTAACCATATGCAATGCTTTAAGTTATATCAGTTTTTAATAAAACTAACAAAATGCAATGCACTGAGTTATATCAGTTTTTAATAAAACTAACC
This sequence comes from Ceratitis rosa, assembly GCA_037013455.1. Lineage (NCBI taxonomy): Eukaryota > Metazoa > Arthropoda > Insecta > Diptera > Tephritidae > Ceratitis > Ceratitis rosa. The sequence goes on along the minus strand of JAWMAG010000322.1, from coordinate 84,218 downwards.
ATATGCAATGCTTTAAGTTATATCAGTTTTTAATAAAACTAACAAAATGCAATGCATTGAGTTATATAAGTTTTTAATAAAACTAACCATATGCAATGCTTTAAGTTATATCAGTTTTTAATAAAACTAACCAAATGCAATGCACTGAGTTATATCCCTTTTTAATAAAACTAACCATATGCAATGCACTGAGTTATATCAGTTTTTAATAAAACTAACCATATGCAATGCTTTAAGTTATATCAGTTTTTAATAAAACTAACAAAATGCAATGCACTGAGTTATATCAGTTTTTAATAAAACTAACCATATGCAATGCTTTAAGTTATATCAGTTTTTAATAAAACTAACAAAATGCAATGCACTGAGTTATATCAGTTTTTAATAAAACTAACCATATGCAATGCTTCAAGTTATATCAGTTTTAATAAAACTAACAAAATGCAATGCATTGAGTTATATCAGTTTTTAATAAAACTAACCATATGCAATGCACTGAGTTATATCAGTTTTTAATAAAACTAACCATATGCAATGCTTTAAGTTATATCAGTTTTTAATAAAACTAACAAAATGCAATGCATTGAGTTATATCAGTTTTTAATAAAACTAACCATATGCAATGCTTTAAGTTATATCAGTTTTTAATAAAACTAACCAAATGCAATGCACTGAGTTATATCCCTTTTTAATAAAACTAACCATATGCAATGCACTGAGTTATATCAGTTTTTAATAAAACTAACCATATACAATGCTTTAAGTTATATCAGTTTTTAATAAAACTAACAAAATGCAATGCACTGAGTTATATCAGTTTTTAATAAAACTAACCATATGCAATGCTTTAAGTTATATCAGTTTTTAATAAAACTAACAAAATGCAATGCATTGAGTTATATAAGTTTTTAATAAAACTAACCATATGCAATGCTTTAAGTTATATCAGTTTTAATAAAACTAACAAAATGCATGCATTGAGTTATATCAGTTTTTAATAAAACTAACCATATGCAATGCACTGAGTTATACCAGTTTTTAATAAAACTAACCATATGCAATGCTTTAAGTTATATCAGTTTTTAATAAAACTAACAAAATGCAATGCATTGAGTTATATCAGTTTTTAATAAAACTAACCATATGCAATGCTTTAAGTTATATCAGTTTTTAATAAAACTAACCAAATGCAATGCACTGAGTTATATAAGTTTTTAATAAAACCAACCATATGCAATGCTTTAGTTATATCAGTTTTTAATAAAACTAACAAAATGCAATGCATTGAGTTATATCAGTTTTTAATAAAACTAACCATATGCAATGCACTGAGTTATACCAATTTTAATAAAACTAACCATATGCAATGCTTTAAGTTATATCAGTTTTTAATAAAACTAACAAAATGCAATGCATTGAGTTATATCAGTTTTTATAAAACTAACCATATGCAATGCTTTAAGTTATATCAGTTTTTAATAAAACTAACCAAATGCAATGCACTGAGTTATATCCCTTTTTAATAAAACTAACCATATGCAATGCACTGAGTTATATCAGTTTTTAATAAAACTAACCATATGCAATGCTTTAAGTTATATCAGTTTTAATAAAACTAACAAAATGCAATGCATTGAGTTATATAAGTTTTTAATAAAACTAACCATATGCAATGCTTTAAGTATATCAGTTTTTAATAAAACTAACAAAATGCAATGCACTGAGTTATATCCGTTTTTAATAAAACTAACCATATGCAAGGCACTGAGTTATATCATTTTTTAATAAAACTAACCATATGCAATGCTTTAAGTTATATCAGTTTTTAATAAAACTAACAAAATGCAATGCATTGAGTTATATCAGTTTTTAATAAAACTAACCATATGCAATGCACTGAGTTATATCAGTTTTTAATAAAACTAACCATATGCAAAGCTTTAAGTTATATCAGTTTTTAATAAAACTAACAAAATGCAATGCATTGAGTTATATCAGTTTTTAATAAAACTAACCATATGCAATGCACTGAGTTATACCAGTTTTTAATAAAACTAACCATATGCAATGCTTTAAGTTATATCAGTTTTTAATAAAACTAACAAAATGCAATGCATTGAGTTATATCAGTTTTTAATAAAACTAACCATATGCAATGCACTGAGTTATACCAGTTTTTAATAAAACTCACCATATGCAATGCTTTAGTTATATCAGTTTTTAATAAAACTAACCATATGCAATGCACTGAGTTATATCAGTTTTTAATAAAACTAACCATATGCAATGCTTTAAGTTATATCAGTTTTAATAAAACTAACAAAATGCAATGCATTGAGTTATATCAGTTTTTAATAAAACTAACCATATGCAATGCTTTAAGTTATATCAGTTTTTAATAAAACTAACCATATGCAATGCTTTAAGTTATATCAGTTTTAATAAAACTAACCATATGCAATGCACTGAGTTATATCCGTTTTAATAAAACTAACCATATGCAATGCACTGAGTTATATCAGTTTTTAATAAAACTAACCATATGCAATGCTTTAAGTTATATCAGTTTTTAATAAAACTAACAAAATGCAATGCATTGAGTTATATAAGTTTTTAATAAAACTAACCATATGCAATGCTTTAAGTTATATCAGTTTTTAATAAAACTAACCATATGCAAGGCACTGAGTTATAACAGTTTTTAATAAAACTAACCATATGCAATGCTTTAAGTTATATCAGTTTTTAATAAAACTAACAAATGCAATGCATTGAGTTATATCAGTTTTAATAAAACTAACAAAATGCAATGCATTGAGTTATATCAGTTTTTAATAAAACTAACCATCTGCAATGCACTGAGTTATACAGTTTTTAATAAAACTAACCATATGCAATGCTTTAAGTTATATCAGTTTTTAATAAAACTAACAAAATGCAATGCATTGAGTTATATAAGTTTTTAATAAAACTAACCATATGCAATGCTTTAAGTTATATCAGTTTTTAATAAAACTAACAAAATGCAATGCATTGAGTTATATAAGTTTTTAATAAAACTAACCATATGCAATGCTTTAAGTTATATCAGTTTTTAATAAAACTAACAAAATGCAATGCATTGAGTTATATCAGTTTTTAATAAAACTAACCATATGCAATGCACTGAGTTATACCAGTTTTTAATAAAACTAACCATATGCAATGCTTTAAGTTATATCAGTTTTTAATAAAACTAACAAAATGCAATGCACTGAGTTATATCCCTTTTTAATAAAACTAACCATATGCAATGCACTGAGTTATATCCCTTTTTAATAAAACTAACCATATGCAATGCACTGAGTTATATCAGTTTTTAATAAAACTAACCATATGCAATGCTTTAAGTTATATCAGTTTTTAATAAAACTAACAAAATGCAATGCACTGAGTTATATCAGTTTTTAATAAAACTAACCATATGCAATGCTTTAAGTTATATCAGTTTTTAATAAAACTAACAAAATGCAATGCATTGAGTTATATAAGTTTTTAATAAAACTAACCATATGCAATGCTTTAAGTTATATCAGTTTTTAATAAAACTAACAAAATGCAATGCATTGAGTTATATCAGTTTTTAATAAAACTAACCATATGCAATGCACTGAGTTATACCAGTTTTTAATAAAACTAACAATATGCAATGCTTTAAGTTATATCAGTTTTTAATAAACTAACAAAATGCAATGCATTGAGTTATATAAGTTTTTAATAAAACTAACCATATGCCATGCCTTAAGTTATATCAGTTTTTAATAAAACTAACAAAATGCAATGCATTGAGTTATATCAGTTTTTAATAAAACTAACCATATGCAATGCTTTAAGTTATATCAGTTTTTAATAAAACTAACCATATGCAATGCACTGAGTTATATCAGTTTTTAATAAAACTAACAAAATGCAATGCATTGAGTTATATCAGTTTTTAATAAAACTAACCATATGCAATGCTTTAAGTTATATCAGTTTTTAATAAAACTAACCATATGCAATGCTTTAAGTTATATCAGTTTTTAATAAAACTAACAAAATGCAATGCACTGAGTTATATCCGTTTTTAATAAAACTAACCATATGCAATGCACTGAGTTATATCAGTTTTTAATAAAACTAACCATATGCAATGCTTTAAGTTATATCAGTTTTTAATAAAACTAACAAAATGCAATGCACTGAGTTATATCCGTTTTTAATTAAAACTAACCATATGCAATTTTTTAAGTTATATCAGTTTTTAATAAAACTAACAAAATGCAATGCACTGAGTTATATCAGTTTTTAATAAAACTAACCATATGCAATGCTTTAAGTTATATCAGTTTTTAATAAAACTAACAAAATGCAATGCACTGAGTTATATCAGTTTTTAATAAAACTAACCATATGCAATGCTTTAAGTTATATCAGTTTTTAATAAAACTAACAAAATGCAATGCACTGAGTTATATCAGTTTTTAATAAAACTAACCATATGCAATGCTTTAAGTTATATCAGTTTTTAATAAAACTAACAAAATGCAATGCACTGAGTTATATCCGTTTTTAATAAAGCTAACCATATGCAATGCACTGAGTTATATCAGTTTTTAATAAAACTAACCATATGCAATGCTTTAAGTTATATCAGTTTTTAATAAAACTAACAAAATGCAATGCACTGAGTTATATCCGTTTTTAATAAAACTAACCATATGCAATGCTTTAAGTTATATCAGTTTTTAATAAAACTAACAAAATGCAATGCACTGAGTTATATCAGTTTTTAATAAAACTAACCATATGCAATGCTTTAAGTTATATCAGTTTTTAATAAAACTAACCATATGCAATGCACTGAGTTTTATCAGTTTTAATAAAACTAACCATATGCAATGCTTTAAGTTATATCAGTTTTTAATAAAACTAACAAAATGCAATGCACTGAGTTATATCAGTTTTAATAAAACTAACCATATGCAATGCTTTAAGTTATATCAGTTTTTAATAAAACTAACAAAATGCTATGCACTGAGTTATATCAGGTTTTAATAAAACTAACCATATGTAATGCTTTAAGTTATATCAGTTTTTAATAAAACTAACAAAATGCAATGCACTGAGTTATATCCGTTTTAATAAAACTAACCATATGCAATGCACTGAGTTATATCAGTTTTTAATAAAACTAACCATATGCAATGCTTTAAGTTATATCAGTTTTTAATAAAACTAACAAATGCAATGCACTGAGTTATATCAGTTTTTAATAAAACTAACCATATGCAATGCTTTAAGTTATATCAGTTTTTAATAAAACTAACAAAATGCTATGCACTGAGTTATATCAGGTTTTAATAAAACTAACCATATGTAATGCTTTAAGTTATATCAGTTTTTAATAAAACTAACAAAATGCAATGCACTGAGTTATATCCGTTTTTAATAAAACTAACCATATGCAATGCACTGAGTTATATCAGTTTTTAATAAAACTAACCATATGCAATGCTTTAAGTTATATCAGTTTTTAATAAAACTAACCATATGCAATGCACTGAGTTATATCCGTTTTTAATAAAACTAACCATATGCAATGCACTGAGTTATATCAGTTTTTAATAAAACTAACCATATGCTATGCTTTAAGTTATATCAGTTTTTAATAAAACTAACAAAATGCAATGCACTGAGTTATATCCGTTTTTAATAAAACTAACCATATGCAATGCACTGAGTTATATCAGTTTTTAATAAAACTAACCATATGCAATGCTTTAAGTTATATCAGTTTTTAATAAAACTAACAAAATGCAATGCACTGAGTTATATCCGTTTTTAATAAAACTAACCATATGCAAGGATTTAAGTTATATCAGTTTTTAATAAAACTAACAAAATGCAATGCACTGAGTTATATCAGTTTTTAATAAAACTAACCATATGCAATGCTTTAAGTTATATCAGTTTTTAATAAAACTAACCATATGCAATGCACTGAGTTATATCAGTTTTTAATAAAACTAACCATATGCAATGCTTTAAGTTATATCAGTTTTTAATAAAACTAACAAAATGCAATGCACTGAGTTATATCAGTTTTTAATTAAACTAACCATATGCAATGCTTTAAGTTATATCAGTTTTTAATAAAACTAACAAAATGCTATGCATTGAGTTATATCAGTTTTTAATAAAACTAACCATATGTAATGCTTTAAGTTATATCAGTTTTTAATAAAACTAACAAAATACAATGCACTGAGTTATATCAGGTTTTAATAAAACTAACCATATGTAATGCTTTAAGTTATATCAGTTTTTAATAAAACTAACAAAATGCAATGCACTGAGTTATATCCGTTTTTAATAAAACTAACCATATGCAATGCACTGAGTTATATCAGTTTTTAATAAAACTAACCATATGCAATGCTTTAAGTTATATCAGTTTTTAATAAAACTAACAAAATGCAATGCACTGAGTTATATCAGTTTTTAATAAAACTAACCATATGCAATGCTTTAAGTTATATCAGTTTTTAATAAAACTAACAAAATGCTATGCACTGAGTTATATCAGGTTTTAATAAAACTAACCATATGTAATGCTTTAAGTTATATCAGTTTTTAATAAAACTAACAAAATGCAATGCACTGAGTTATATCCGTTTTTAATAAAACTAACCATATGCAATGCTTTAAGTTATATCAGTTTTTAATAAAACTAACCATATGCAATGCTTTAAGTTATAGCAGTTTTTAATAAAACTAACAAAATGCAATGCACTGAGTTATATCCGTTTTTAATAAAACTAACCATATGCAATGCACTGAGTTATATCAGTTTTTAATAAAACTAACCATATGCAATGCTTTAAGTTATATCAGTTTTTAATAAAACTAACAAAATGCAATGCACTGAGTTATATCCGTTTTTAATAAAACTAACCATATGCAATGCACTGAGTTATATCAGTTTTTAATAAAACTAACCATATGCAATGCTTTAAGTTATATCAGTTTTTAATAAAACTAACAAAATGCAATGCACTGAGTTATATCCGTTTTTAATAAAACTAACCATATGCAAGGATTTAAGTTATATCAGTTTTTAATAAAACTAACAAAATGCAATGCACTGAGTTATATCAGTTTTTAATAAAACTAACCATATGCAATGCTTTAAGTTATATCAGTTTTTAATAAAACTAACCATATGCAATGCACTGAGTTATATCAGTTTTTAATAAAACTAACCATATGCAATGCTTTAAGTTATATCAGTTTTTAATAAAACTAACAAAATGCAATGCACTGAGTTATATCAGTTTTTAATAAAACTAACCATATGCAATGCTTTAAGTTATATCAGTTTTTAATAAAACTAACAAAATGCTATGCACTGAGTTATATCAGTTTTTAATAAAACTAACCATATGCAATGCTTTAAGTTATATCAGTTTTTAATAAAACTAACAAAATGCAATGCACTGAGTTATATCCGTTTTTAATAAAACTAACCATATGCAATGCACTGAGTTATATCAGTTTTTAATAAAACTAACCATATGCAATGCTTTAAGTTATATCAGTTTTTAATAAAACTAACAAAATGCAATGCACTGAGTTATATCCGTTTTTAATAAAACTAACCATATGCAATGCTTTAAGTTATATCAGTTTTTAATAAAACTAACAAAATGCAATGCACTGAGTTATATCAGTTTTTAATAAAACTAACCATATGCAATGCTTTAAGTTATATCAGTTTTTAATAAAACTAACAAAATGCAATGCATTGAGTTATATCAGTTTTTAATAAAACTAACCATATGCAATGCTTTAAGTTATATCAGTTTTTAATAAAACTAACCATATGCAATGCACTGAGTTATATCAGTTTTTAATAAAACTAACAAAATGCAATGCATTGAGTTATATCAGTTTTTAATAAAACTAACCATATGCAATGCTTTAAGTTATATCAGTTTTTAATAAAACTAACCATATGCAATGCTTTAAGTTATATCAGTTTTTAATAAAACTAACAAAATGCAATGCACTGAGTTATATCCGTTTTTAATAAAACTAACCATATGCAATGCACTGAGTTATATCAGTTTTTAATAAAACTAACCATATGCAATGCTTTAAGTTATATCAGTTTTTAATAAAACTAACAAAATGCAATGCACTGAGTTATATCCGTTTTTAATAAAACTAACCATATGCAATTTTTTAAGTTATATCAGTTTTTAATAAAACTAACAAAATGCAATGCACTGAGTTATATCAGTTTTTAATAAAACTAACCATATGCAATGCTTTAAGTTATATCAGTTTTTAATAAAACTAACAAAATGCAATGCACTGAGTTATATCAGTTTTTAATAAAACTAACCATATGCAATGCTTTAAGTTATATCAGTTTTTAATAAAACTAACAAAATGCAATGCACTGAGTTATATCAGTTTTTAATAAAACTAACCATATGCAATGCTTTAAGTTATATCAGTTTTTAATAAAACTAACAAAATGCAATGCACTGAGTTATATCCGTTTTTAATAAAACTAACCATATGCAATGCACTGAGTTATATCAGTTTTTAATAAAACTAACCATATGCAATGCTTTAAGTTATATCAGTTTTTAATAAAACTAACAAAATGCAATGCACTGAGTTATATCCGTTTTTAATAAAACTAACCATATGCAATGCTTTAAGTTATATCAGTTTTTAATAAAACTAACAAAATGCAATGCACTGAGTTATATCAGTTTTTAATAAAACTAACCATATGCAATGCTTTAAGTTATATCAGTTTTTAATAAAACTAACCAAATGCAATGCACTGAGTTATATCAGTTTTTAATAAAACTAACCATATGCAATGCTTTAAGTTATATCAGTTTTTAATAAAACTAACAAAATGCAATGCACTGAGTTATATCAGTTTTTAATAAAACTAACCATATGCAATGCTTTAAGTTATATCAGTTTTTAATAAAACTAACCAAATGCTATGCACTGAGATATATCAGGTTTTAATAAAACTAACCATATGTAATGCTTTAAGTTATATCAGTTTTTAATAAAACTAACAAAATGCAATGCACTGAGTTATATCCGTTTTTAATAAAACTAACCATATGCAATGCACTGAGTTATATCAGTTTTTAATAAAACTAACCATATGCAATGCTTTAAGTTATATCAGTTTTTAATAAAACTAACAAAATGCAATGCACTGAGTTATATCCGTTTTTAATAAAACTAACCATATGCAATGCACTGAGTTATATCAGTTTTTAATAAAACTAACCATATGCAATGCTTTAAGTTATATCAGTTTTTAATAAAACTAACAAAATGCAATGCACTGAGTTATATCCGTTTTTAATAAAACTAACCATATGCAATGCACTGAGTTATATCAGTTTTTAATAAAACTAACCATATGCAATGCTTTAAGTTATATCAGTTTTTAATAAAACTAACAAAATGCAATGCACTGAGTTATATCCGTTTTTAATAAAACTAACCATATGCAATGCACTGAGTTATATCAGTTTTTAATAAAACTAACCATATGCAATGCTTTAAGTTATATCAGTTTTTAATAAAACTAACAAAATGCAATGCACTGAGTTATATCCGTTTTTAATAAAACTAACCATATGCAATTTTTTAAGTTATATCAGTTTTTAATAAAACTAACAAAATGCAATGCACTGAGTTATATCAGTTTTTAATAAAACTAACCATATGCAATGCTTTAAGTTATATCAGTTTTTAATAAAACTAACCATATGCAATGCTTTAAGTTATATCAGTTTTTAATAAAACTAACAAAATGCAATGCACTGAGTTATATCCGTTTTTAATAAAACTAACCATATGCAATGCTTTAAGTTATATCAGTTTTTAATAAAACTAACAAATGCAATGCACTGAGTTATATCAGTTTTAAATAAAACTAACCATATGCAATGCTTTAAGTTATATCAGTTTTCAATAAAACTAACCATATGCAATGCACTGAGTTATATCAGTTTTTAATAAAACTAACCATATGCAATGCTTTAAGTTATATCAGTTTTTAATAAAACTAACAAAATGCAATGCACTGAGTTATATCAGTTTTTAATAAAACTAACCATATGCAATGCTTTAAGTTATATCAGTTTTTAATAAAACTAACAAAATGCTATGCACTGAGTTATATCAGGTTTTAATAAAACTAACCATATGTAATGCTTTAAGTTATATCAGTTTTTAATAAAACTAACAAAATGCAATGCACTGAGTTATATCCGTTTTTAATAAAACTAACCATATGCAATGCACTGAGTTATATCAGTTTTTAATAAAACTAACCATATGCAATGCTTTAAGTTATATCAGTTTTTAATAAAACTAACAAAATGCAATGCACTGAGTTATATCCGTTTTTAATAAAACTAACCATATGCAATGCACTGAGTTATATCAGTTTTTAATAAAACTAACCATATGCAATGCTTTAAGTTATATCAGTTTTTAATAAAACTAACAAAATGCAATGCACTGAGTTATATCAGTTTTTAATAAAACTAACCATATGCAATGATTTAAGTTATATCAGTTTTTAATAAAACTAACAAAATGCAATGCATTGAGTTATATCAGTTTTTAATAAAACTAACCATATGCAATGCTTTAAGTTATATCAGTTTTTAATAAAACTAACCATATGCAATGCACTGAGTTATATCAGTTTTTAATAAAACTAACAAAATGCAATGCATTGAGTTATATCAGTTTTTAATAAAACTAACCATATGCAATGCTTTAAGTTATATCAGTTTTTAATAAAACTAACCATATGCAATGCTTTAAGTTATATCAGTTTCTAATAAAACTAACAATATGCAATGCACTGAGTTATATCCGTTTTTAATAAAACTAACCATATGCAATGCTTTAAGTTATATCAGTTTTTAATAAAACTAACAAAATGCAATGCACCGAGTTATATCAGTTTTTAATAAAACTAACCATATGCAATGCTTTAAGTTATATCAGTTTTTAATAAAACTAACAAAATGCAATGCACTGAGTTATATCAGTTTTTAATAAAACTAACCATATGCAATGATTTAAGTTATATCAGTTTTTAATAAAACTAACAAAATGCAATGCATTGAGTTAATATCAGTTTTTAATAAAACTAACCATATGCAATGCTTTAAGTTATATCAGTTTTCAATAAAACTAACAAAATGCAATGCTTTAAGTTATATCAGTTTTTAATAAAACTAACAAAATGCAATGCACTGAGTTATATCAGTTTTTAATAAAACTAACCATATGCAATGCTTTAAGTTATATCAGTTTTTAATAAAACTAACAAAATGCAATGCTTTAAGTTATATCAGTTTTTAATAAAACTAACAAAATGCAATGCACTGAGTTATATCAGTTTTTAATAAAACTAACCATATGCAATGCTTTAAGTTATATCAGTTTTTAATAAAACTAACAAATGCAATGCACTGAGTTATATCCGTTTTTAATAAAACTAACCATATGCAATGCTTTAAGTTATATCAGTTTTTAATAAAACTAACAAAATGCAATGCACTGAGTTATATCAGTTTTTAATAAAACTAACCATATGCAATGCTTTAAGTTATATCAGTTTTTAATAAAACTAACAAAATGCTATGCACTGAGTTATATCAGTTTTTAATAAAACTAACCATATGTAATGCTTTAAGTTATATCAGTTTTTAATAAAACTAACAAAATGCAATGCATTGAGTTATATCAGTTTTTAATAAAACTAACCATATGCAATGCTTTAAGTTATATCAGTTTTTAATAAAACTAACAAAATGCAATGCACTGAGTTATATCCGTTTTTAATAAAACTAACCATATGCAATGCACTGAGTTATATCAGTTTTTAATAAAACTAACCATATGCAATGCTTTGAGTTATATCAGTTTTTAATAAAACTAACCATATGCAATGCTTTAAGTTATATCAGTTTTTAATAAAACTAACAAAATGCAATGCACTGAGTTATATCCGTTTTTAATAAAACTAACCATATGCAATGCTTTAAGTTATATCAGTTTTTAATAAAACTAACAAAATGCAATGCACTGAGTTATATCCGTTTTTAATAAAACTAACCATATGCAATGCTTTAAGTTATATCAGTTTTTAATAAAACTAACAAAATGCAATGCACTGAGTTATATCCGTTTTTAATAAAACTAACCATATGCAATGCACTGAGTTATATCAGTTTTTAATAAAACTAACCATATGCAATGCACTGAGTTATATCAGTTTTTAATAAAACTAACAAAATGCAATGCACTGAGTTATATCCGTTTTTTAAAAAAACTAACCATATGCAATGCACTGAGTTATATCAGTTTTTAATAAAACTAACCATATGCAATGCTTTAAGTTATATCAGTTTTTAATAAAACTAACAAAATGCAATGCATTGAGTTATATCAGTTTTTAATAAAACTAACCATATGCAATGCTTTAAGTTATATCAGTTTTTAATAAAACTAACAAAATGCAATGCACTGAGTTATATCCGTTTTTAATAAAACTAACCATATGCAATGCACTGAGTTATATCAGTTTTTAATAAAACTAACCATATGCAATGCTTTAAATTATATCAGTTTTTAATAAAACTAACAATATGCAATGCATTGAGTTATATCAGTTTTTAATAAAACTAACCATATGCAATGCTTTAAGTTATATCAGTTTTTAATAAAACTAACAAAATGCAATGCACTGAGTTATATCAGTTTTTAATAAAACTAACCATATGCAATGCTTTAAGTTATATCAGTTTTTAATAAAACTAACAAAATGCAATGCACTGAGTTATATCCGTTTTTAATAAAACTAACCATATGCAATGCTTTAAGTTATATCAGTTTTTAATAAAACTAACAAAATGCAATGCACTGAGTTATATCAGTTTTTAATAAAACTAACCATATGCAATGCTTTAAGTTATATCAGTTTATAATAAAACTAACACAATGCAATGCACTGAGCTATATCAGTTTTTAATAAAACTAACCATATGCAATGCTTTAAGTTATGTCAGTTTTTAATAAAACTAACCATATGCAATGCTTTAAGTTATATCCGTTTTTAATAAAACTAACCATATGCAATGCTTTAAGTTATATCCGTTTTTAATAAAACTAACCATATCCAATGCTTTAAGTTATATCAGTTTTTAATAAAACTAACAAAATGCAATGCACTGAGTTATATCAGTTTTTAATAAAACTAACCATATGCAATGCTTTAAGTTATATCAGTTTTTAATAAAACTAACAAAATGCAATGCACTGAGTTATATCAGTTTTTAACAAAACTAACCATATGCCATGCCTTAAGTTATATCAGTTTTTAATAAAACTAACAAAATGCAATGCACTGAGTTATATCCGTTTTTAGTAAAACTAACCATATGCAATGCACTGAGTTATATCAGTTTTTAATAAAACTAACCATATGCCATGCCTTAAGTTATATCAGTTTTTAATAAAACTAACAAAATGCAATGCACTGAGTTATATCAGTTTTTAATAAAACTAACCATATGCCATGCCTTAAGTTATATCAGTTTTTAATAAAACTAACCATATGCAATGCTTTAAGTTATATCAGTTTTTAATAAAACTAACAAAATGCAATGCATTAATAAAACTAACAAAATGCAATGCACTGAGTTATATCAGTTTTTAATAAAACTAACCATATGCAATGCACTGAGTTATATCAGTTTTTAATAAAACTAACCATATGCAATGCTTTAAGTTATATCAGTTTTTAATAAAACTAACCATATGCAATGCACTGAGTTATATCAGTTTTTAATAAAACTAACCATATGCAATGCACTGAGTTATATCAGTTTTTAATAAAACTAACCATATGCAATGCTTTAAGTTATATCAGTTTTTAATAAAACTAACAAAATGCAATGCACTGAGTTATATCCGTTTTTAATAAAACTAACCATATGCAATGCACTGAGTTATATCAGTTTTTAATAAAACTAACCATATGCAATGCTTTAAGTTATATCAGTTTTTAACAAAACTAACAAAATGCAATGCATTGAGTTATATCAGTTTTTGATAAAACTAACCATATGCAATGCTTTAAGTTATATCAGTTTTTAATAAAACTAACAAAATGCAATGCACTGAGTTATATCCGTTTTTAATAAAACTAACCATATGCAATGCTTTAAGTTATATCAGTTTTTAATAAAACTAACAAAATGCAATGCATTGAGTTATATCAGTTTTTAATAAAACTAACCATATGCAATGCTTTAAGTTATATCAGTTTTTAATAAAACTAACAAAATGCAATGCACTGAGTTATATCAGTTTTTAATAAAACTAACCATATGCAATGCTTTAAGTTATATCAGTTTTTAATAAAACTAACAAAATGCAATGCACTGAGTTATATCCGTTTTTAATAAAACTAACCATATGCAATGCACTGAGTTATATCAGTTTTTAATAAAACTAACCATATGCAATGCTTTAAGTTATATCAGTTTTTAATAAAACTAACAAAATGCAATGCATTGAGTTATATCAGTTTTTAATAAAACTAACCATATGCAATGCTTTAAGTTATATCAGTTTTTAATAAAACTAACAAAATGCAATGCACTGAGTTATATCCGTTTTTAATAAAACTAACCATATGCAATGCACTGAGTTATATCAGTTTTTAATAAAACTAACCATATGCAATGCTTTAAGTTATATCAGTTTTTAATAAAACTAACAAAATGCAATGCATTGAGTTATATCAGTTTTTAATAAAACTAACCATATGCAATGCTTTAAGTTATATCAGTTTTTAATAAAACTAACAAAATGCAATGCACTGAGTTATATCCGTTTTTAATAAAACTAACCATATGCAATGCACTGAGTTATATCAGTTTTTAATAAAACTAACCATATGCAATGCTTTAAGTTATATCAGTTTTTAATAAAACTAACAAAATGCAATGTATTGAGTTATATCAGTTTTTAATAAAACTAACCATATGCAATGCTTTAACTTATATCAGTTTTTAATAAAACTAACCATATGCAATGCTTTAAGTTATATCAGTTTTTAATAAAACTAACAAAATGCAATGCACTGAGTTATATCCGTTTTTAATAAAACTAACCATATGCAATGCTTTAAGTTATATCAGTTTTTAATAAAACTAACAAAATGCAATGCACTGAGTTATATCCGTTTTTAATAAAACTAACCATATGCAATGCTTTAAGTTATATCAGTTTTTAATAAAACTAACAAAATGCAATGCACTGAGTTATATCCGTTTTTAATAAAACTAACCATATGCAATGCACTGAGTTATATCAGTTTTTAATAAAACTAACCATATGCAATGCTTTAAGTTATATCAGTTTTTAATAAAACTAACAAAATGCAATGCACTGAGTTATATCCGTTTTTAATAAAACTAACCATATGCAATGCACTGAGTTATATCAGTTTTTAATAAAACTAACCATATGCAATGCTTTAAGTTATATCAGTTTTTAATAAAACTAACAAAATGCAATGCATTGAGTTATATCAGTTTTTAATAAAACTAACCATATGCAATGCTTTAAGTTATATCAGTTTTTAATAAAACTAACAAAATGCAATGCACTGAGTTATATCAGTTTTTAATAAAACTAACCATATGCATTGCACTGAGTTATATCAGTTTTTAATAAAACTAACCATATGCAATGCTTTAAGTTATATCAGTTTTTAATAAAACTAACAAAATGCAATGCATTGAGTTATATCAGTTTTTAATAAAACTAACCATATGCAATGCTTTAAGTTATATCAGTTTTTAATGAAACTAACCATATGCAATGCTTTAAGTTATATCCGTTTTTAATAAAACTAACCATATGCAATGCTTTAAGTTATATCCGTTTTTAATAAAACTAACCATATCCAATGCTTTAAGTTATATCAGTTTTTAATAAAACTAACAAAATGCAATGCACTGAGTTATATCAGTTTTTAATAAAACTAACCATATGCAATGCTTTAAGTTATATCAGTTTTTAATAAAACTAACAAAATGCAATGCACTGAGTTATATCAGTTTTTAACAAAACTAACCATATGCCATGCCTTAAGTTATATCAGTTTTTAATAAAACTAACAAAATGCAATGCACTGAGTTATATCCGTTTTTAGTAAAACTAACCATATGCAATGCACTGAGTTATATCAGTTTTTAATAAAACTAACCATATGCCATGCCTTAAGTTATATCAGTTTTTAATAAAACTAACAAAATGCAATGCACTGAGTTATATCAGTTTTTAATAAAACTAACCATATGCCATGCCTTAAGTTATATCAGTTTTTAATAAAACTAACCATATGCAATGCTTTAAGTTATATCAGTTTTTAATAAAACTAACAAAATGCAATGCATTAATAAAACTAACAAAATGCAATGCACTGAGTTATATCAGTTTTTAATAAAACTAACCATATGTAATGCTTTAAGTTATATCAGTTTTTAATAAAACTAACCATATGCAATGCACTGAGTTATATCAGTTTTTAATAAAACTAACCATATGCAATGCACTGAGTTATATCAGTTTTTAATAAAACTAACCATATGCAATGCTTTAAGTTATATCAGTTTTTAATAAAACTAACAAAATGCAATGCACTGAGTTATATCCGTTTTTAATAAAACTAACCATATGCAATGCACTGAGTTATATCAGTTTTTAATAAAACTAACCATATGCAATGCTTTAAGTTATATCAGTTTTTAACAAAACTAACAAAATGCAATGCATTGAGTTATATCAGTTTTTGATAAAACTAACCATATGCAATGCTTTAAATTATATCAGTTTTTAATAAAACTAACAAAATGCAATGCACTGAGTTATATCCGTTTTTAATAAAACTAACCATATGCAATGCACTGAGTTATATCAGTTTTTAATAAAACTAACCATATGCAATGCTTTAAGTTATATCAGTTTTTAATAAAACTAACAAAATGCAATGCATTAATAAAACTAACAAAATGCAATGCACTGAGTTATATCAGTTTTTAATAAAACTAACCATATGTAATGCTTTAAGTTATATCAGTTTTTAATAAAACTATCCATATGCAATGCACTGAGTTATATCAGTTTTTAATAAAACTAACCATATGCAATGCACTGAGTTATATCAGTTTTTAATAAAACTAACCATATGCAATGCTTTAAGTTATATCAGTTTTTAATAAAACTAACAAAATGCAATGCACTGAGTTATATCCGTTTTTAATAAAACTAACAAAATGCAATGCACTGAGTTATATCCGTTTTTAATAAAACTAACCATATG
The DNA here is from genome assembly GCA_037013455.1 of Ceratitis rosa. Taxonomy (NCBI): domain Eukaryota; kingdom Metazoa; phylum Arthropoda; class Insecta; order Diptera; family Tephritidae; genus Ceratitis; species Ceratitis rosa. The sequence continues at coordinate 66,727 of JAWMAG010000322.1, read as the reverse complement.
CAATGCACTGAGTTATATCAGTTTTTAATAAAACTAACCATATGCAATGCTTTAAGTTATATCAGTTTTTAATAAAACTAACAAAATGCAATGCATTGAGTTATATCAGTTTTTAATAAAACTAACCATATCAAATGCTTTAAGTTATATCAGTTTTTAATAAAACTAACAAAATGCAATGCACTGAGTTATATCAGTTTTTAATAAAACCAACCATATGCAATGCTTTAAGTTATTTCAGTTTTTAATAAAACTAACAAAATGCAATGCATTAATAAAACTAACAAAATGCAATGCACTGAGTTATATCAGTTTTTAATAAAACTAACCATATGTAATGCTTTAAGTTATATCAGTTTTTAATAAAACTAACAAAATGCAATGCACTGAGTTATATCCGTTTTTAATAAAACTAACCATATGCAATGCTTTAAGTTATATCAGTTTTTAATAAAACTAACAAAATGCAATGCATTGAGTTATATCAGTTTTTAATAAAACTAACCATATGCAATGCTTTAAGTTATATCAGTTTTTAATAAAACTAACAAAATGCAATGCATTGAGTTATATCAGTTTTTAATAAAACTAACCATATGCAATGCTTTAAGTTATATCAGTTTTTAATAAAACTAACAAAATGCAATGCACTGAGTTATATCAGTTTTTAATAAAACTAACCATATGCAATGCTTTAAGTTATATCAGTTTTTAATAAAACTAACAAAATGCAATGCATTAATAAAACTAACAAAATGCAATGCACTGAGTTATATCAGTTTTTAATAAAACTAACCATATGTAATGCTTTAAGTTATATCAGTTTTTAATAAAACTAACAAAATGCAATGCACTGAGTTATATCCGTTTTTAATAAAACTAACCATATGTAATGCTTTAAGTTATATCAGTTTTTAATAAAACTAACAAAATGCAATGCACTGAGTTATATCAGTTTTTAATAAAACTAACCATATGCAATGCTTTAAGTTATTTCAGTTTTTAATAAAACTAACAAAATGCAATGCATTAATAAAACTAACAAAATGCAATGCACTGAGTTATATCAGTTTTTAATAAAACTAACCATATGCCATGCCTTAAGTTATATCAGTTTTTAATAAAACTAACAAAATGCAATGCACTGAGTTATATCCGTTTTTAGTAAAACTAACCATATGCCATGCCTTAAGTTATATCAGTTTTTAATAAAACTAACAAAATGCAATGCATTAATAAAACTAACAAAATGCAATGCACTGAGTTATATCAGTTTTTAATAAAACTAACCATATGTAATGCTTTAAGTTATATCAGTTTTTAATAAAACTAACAAAATGCAATGCATTAATAAAACTAACAAAATGCAATGCACTGAGTTATATCAGTTTTTAATAAAACTAACCATATGTAATGCTTTAAGTTATATCAGTTTTTAATAAAACTAACAAAATGCAATGCACTGAGTTATATGAGTTTTTAATAAAACTAACCATATGCAATGCTTTAAGTTATATCAGTTTTTAATAAAACTAACAAAATGCAATGCATTAATAAAACTAACAAAATGCAATGCACTGAGTTATATCAGTTTTTAATAAAACTAACCATATGTAATGCTTTAAGTTATATCAGTTTTTAATAAAACTAACAAAATGCAATGCACTGAGTTATATCCGTTTTTAATAAAACTAACCATATGCAATGCTTTAAGTTATATCAGTTTTTAATAAAACTAACAAAATGCAATGCACTGAGTTATATCAGTTTTTAATAAAACTAACCATATGCAATGCTTTAAGTTATTTCAGTTTTTAATAAAACTAACAAAATGCAATGCCTTGAGTTATATCAGTTTTTAATAAAACTAACCATATGCAATGCTTTAAGTTATATCAGTTTTTAATAAAACTAACAAAATGCAATGCATTGAGTTATATCAGTTTTTAATAAAACTAACCATATGCAATGCTTTAAGTTATATCAGTTTTTAATAAAACTAACAAAATGCAATGCACTGAGTTATATCAGTTTTTAATAAAACTAACCATATGCAATGCTTTAAGTTATATCAGTTTTTAATAAAACTAACAAAATGCAATGCATTAATAAAACTAACAAAATGCAATGCACTGAGTTATATCAGTTTTTAATAAAACTAACCATATGTAATGCTTTAAGTTATATCAGTTTTTAATAAAACTAACAAAATGCAATGCACTGAGTTATATCCGTTTTTAATAAAACTAACCATATGTAATGCTTTAAGTTATATCAGTTTTTAATAAAACTAACAAAATGCAATGCACTGAGTTATATCAGTTTTTAATAAAACTAACCATATGCAATGCTTTAAGTTATATCAGTTTTTAATAAAACTAACAAAATGCAATGCATTGAGTTATATCAGTTTTTAATAAAACTAACCATATGCAATGCTTTAAGTTATATCAGTTTTTAATAAAACTAACAAAATGCAATGCACTGAGTTATATCAGTTTTTAATAAAACTAACCATATGCAATGCTTTAAGTTATAGCAGTTTTTAATAAAACTAACAAAATGCAATGCACTGAGTTATATCCGTTTTTAATAAAACTAACCATATGCAATGCTTTAAGTTATATCAGTTTTTAATAAAACTAACAAAATGCAATGCACTGAGTTATATCAGTTTTTAATAAAACTAACCATATGCAATGCTTTAAGTTATATCAGTTTTTAATAAAACTAACACAATGCAATGCACTGAGCTATATCAGTTTTTAATAAAACTAACCATATGCAATGCTTTAAGTTATATCAGTTTTTAATAAAACTAACCATATGCAATGCTTTAAGTTATAGCAGTTTTTAATAAAACTAACAAAATGCAATGCACTGAGTTATATCCGTTTTTAATAAAACTAACCATATGCAATGCTTTAAGTTATATCAGTTTTTAATAAAACTAACAAAATGCAATGCACTGAGTTATATCAGTTTTTAATAAAACTAACCATATGCAATGCTTTAAGTTATATCAGTTTTTAATAAAACTAACACAATGCAATGCACTGAGCTATATCAGTTTTTAATAAAACTAACCATATGCAATGCTTTAAGTTATATCAGTTTTTAATAAAACTAACCATATGCAATGCTTTAAGTTATAGCAGTTTTTAATAAAACTAACACAATGCAATGCACTGAGCTATATCAGTTTTTAATAAAACTAACCATATGCAATGCTTTAAGTTATATCAGTTTTTAATAAAACTAACCATATGCAATGCTTTAAGTTATATCAGTTTTTAATAAAACTAACACAATGCAATGCACTGAGCTATATCAGTTTTTAATAAAACTAACCATATGCAATGCTTTAAGTTATATCAGTTTTTAATAAAACTAACCATATGCAATGCTTTAAGTTATAGCAGTTTTTAATAAAACTAACAAAATGCAATGCACTGAGTTATATCCGTTTTTAATAAAACTAACCATATGCAATGCTTTAAGTTATATCAGTTTTTAATAAAACTAACAAAATGCAATGCACTGAGTTATATCAGTTTTTAATAAAACTAACCATATGCAATGCTTTAAGTTATATCAGTTTTTAATAAAACTAACACAATGCAATGCACTGAGCTATATCAGTTTTTAATAAAACTAACCATATGCAATGCTTTAAGTTATATCAGTTTTTAATAAAACTAACCATATGCAATGCTTTAAGTTATAGCAGTTTTTAATAAAACTAACAAAATGCAATGCACTGAGTTATATCCGTTTTTAATAAAACTAACCATATGCAATGCTTTAAGTTATATCAGTTTTTAATAAAACTAACAAAATGCAATGCACTGAGTTATATCAGTTTTTAATAAAACTAACCATATGCAAGGCTTTAAGTTATATCAGTTTATAATAAAACTAACACAATGCAATGCACTGAGCTATATCAGTTTTTAATAAAACTAACCATATGCAATGCTTTAAGTTATATCAGTTTTTAATAAAACTAACCATATGCAATGCTTTAAGTTATATCCGTTTTTAATAAAACTAACCATATGCAATGCTTTAAGTTATATCCGTTTTTAATAAAACTAACCATATCCAATGCTTTAAGTTATATCAGTTTTTAATAAAACTAACAAAATGCAATGCACTGAGTTATATCAGTTTTTAATAAAACTAACCATATGCAATGCTTTAAGTTATATCAGTTTTTAATAAAACTAACAAAATGCAATGCACTGAGTTATATCAGTTTTTAACAAAACTAACCATATGCCATGCCTTAAGTTATATCAGTTTTTAATAAAACTAACAAAATGCAATGCACTGAGTTATATCCGTTTTTAGTAAAACTAACCATATGCCATGCCTTAAGTTATATCAGTTTTTAATAAAACTAACAAAATGCAATGCACTGAGTTATATCAGTTTTTAATAAAACTAACCATATGCCATGCCTTAAGTTATATCAGTTTTTAATAAAACTAACCATAGGCAATGCTTTAAGTTATATCAGTTTTTAATAAAACTAACAAAATGCAATGCACTGAGTTATATCAGTTTTTAACAAAACTAACCATATGCAATGCTTTAAGTTATATCAGTTTTTAATAAAACTAACACAATGCAATGCACTGAGCTATATCAGTTTTTAATAAAACTAACCATATGCAATGCTTTAAGTTATATCAGTTTTTAATAAAACTAACCATATGCAATGCTTTAAGTTATAGCAGTTTTTAATAAAACTAACACAATGCAATGCACTGAGCTATATCAGTTTTTAATAAAACTAACCATATGCAATGCTTTAAGTTATATCAGTTTTTAATAAAACTAACCATATGCAATGCTTTAAGTTATAGCAGTTTTTAATAAAACTAACACAATGCAATGCACTGAGCTATATCAGTTTTTAATAAAACTAACCATATGCAATGCTTTAAGTTATAGCAGTTTTTAATAAAACTAACCATATGCAATGCTTTAAGTTATAGCAGTTTTTAATAAAACTAACAAAATGCAATGCACTGAGTTATATCCGTTTTTAATAAAACTAACCATATGCAATGCTTTAAGTTATATCAGTTTTTAATAAAACTAACAAAATGCAATGCACTGAGTTATATCAGTTTTTAATAAAACTAACCATATGCAATGCTTTAAGTTATAGCAGTTTTTAATAAAACTAACACAATGCAATGCACTGAGCTATATCAGTTTTTAATAAAACTAACCATATGCAATGCTTTAAGTTATATCAGTTTTTAATAAAACTAACCATATGCAATGCTTTAAGTTATAGCAGTTTTTAATAAAACTAACCATATGCAATGCTTTAAGTTATAGCAGTTTTTAATAAAACTAACACAATGCAATGCACTGAGCTATATCAGTTTTTAATAAAACTAACCATATGCCATGCCTTAAGTTATATCAGTTTTTAATAAAACTAACCATATGCAATGCTTTAAGTTATATCAGTTTTAAATAAAACTAACAAAATGCAATGCACTGAGTTATATCAGTTTTTAATAAAACTAACCATATGCAATGCTTTAAGTTATAGCAGTTTTTAATAAAACTAACACAATGCAATGCACTGAGCTATATCAGTTTTTAATAAAACTAACCATATGCAATGCTTTAAGTTATATCAGTTTTTAATAAAACTAACCATATGCAATGCTTTAAGTTATAGCAGTTTTTAATAAAACTAACAAAATGCAATGCACTGAGTTATATCCGTTTTTAATAAAACTAACCATATGCAATGCTTTAAGTTATATCAGTTTTTAATAAAACTAACAAAATGCAATGCACTGAGTTATATCAGTTTTTAATAAAACTAACCATATGCAATGCTTTAAGTTATAGCAGTTTTTAATAAAACTAACACAATGCAATGCACTGAGCTATATCAGTTTTTAATAAAACTAACCATATGCAATGCTTTAAGTTATATCAGTTTTTAATAAAACTAACCATATGCAATGCTTTAAGTTATAGCAGTTTTTAATAAAACTAACAAAATGCAATGCACTGAGTTATATCCGTTTTTAATAAAACTAACCATATGCAATGCTTTAAGTTATATCAGTTTTTAATAAAACTAACAAAATGCAATGCACTGAGTTATATCAGTTTTTAATAAAACTAACAAAATGCAATGCATTGAGTTATATCAGTTTTTAATAAAACTAACCATATGCAATGCTTTAAGTTATAGCAGTTTTTAATAAAACTAACACAATGCAATGCACTGAGCTATATCAGTTTTTAATAAAACTAACCATATGCAATGCTTTAAGTTATATCAGTTTTTAATAAAACTAACCATATGCAATGCTTTAAGTTATAGCAGTTTTTAATAAAACTAACCATATGCAATGCTTTAAGTTATATCAGTTTTTAATAAAACTAACCATATGCAATGCTTTAAGTTATATCAGTTTTTAATAAAACTAACCATATGCAATGCTTTAAGTTATAGCAGTTTTTAATAAAACTAACACAATGCAATGCACTGAGCTATATCAGTTTTTAATAAAACTAACCATATGCAATGCTTTAAGTTATATCAGTTTTTAATAAAACTAACCATATGCAATGCTTTAAGTTATAGCAGTTTTTAATAAAACTAACACAATGCAATGCACTGAGCTATATCAGTTTTTAATAAAACTAACCATATGCCATGCCTTAAGTTATATCAGTTTTTAATAAAACTAACCATATGCAATGCTTTAAGTTATATCAGTTTTTAATAAAACTAACAAAATGCAATGCACTGAGTTATATCAGTTTTTAATAAAACTAACCATATGCAATGCTTTAAGTTATAGCAGTTTTTAATAAAACTAACACAATGCAATGCACTGAGCTATATCAGTTTTTAATAAAACTAACCATATGCAATGCTTTAAGTTATATCAGTTTTTAATAAAACTAACCATATGCAATGCTTTAAGTTATAGCAGTTTTTAATAAAACTAACAAAATGCAATGCACTGAGTTATATCCGTTTTTAATAAAACTAACCATATGCAATGCTTTAAGTTATATCAGTTTTTAATAAAACTAACCATATGCAATGCTTTAAGTTATAGCAGTTTTTAATAAAACTAACACAATGCAATGCACTGAGCTATATCAGTTTTTAATAAAACTAACCATATGCAATGCTTTAAGTTATATCAGTTTTTAATAAAACTAACCATATGCAATGCTTTAAGTTATAGCAGTTTTTAATAAAACTAACAAAATGCAATGCACTGAGTTATATCCGTTTTTAATAAAACTAACCATATGCAATGCTTTAAGTTATATCAGTTTTTAATAAAACTAACCATATGCAATGCTTTAAGTTATAGCAGTTTTTAATAAAACTAACACAATGCAATGCACTGAGCTATATCAGTTTTTAATAAAACTAACCATATGCAATGCTTTAAGTTATAGCAGTTTTTAATAAAACTAACACAATGCAATGCACTGAGCTATATCAGTTTTTAATAAAACTAACCATATGCAATGCTTTAAGTTATATCAGTTTTTAATAAAACTAACCATATGCAATGCTTTAAGTTATAGCAGTTTTTAATAAAACTAACAAAATGCAATGCACTGAGTTATATCCGTTTTTAATAAAACTAACCATATGCAATGCTTTAAGTTATATCAGTTTTTAATAAAACTAACCATATGCAATGCTTTAAGTTATAGCAGTTTTTAATAAAACTAACACAATGCAATGCACTGAGCTATATCAGTTTTTAATAAAACTAACCATATGCAATGCTTTAAGTTATATCAGTTTTTAATAAAACTAACCATATGCAATGCTTTAAGTTATAGCAGTTTTTAATAAAACTAACAAAATGCAATGCACTGAGTTATATCCGTTTTTAATAAAACTAACCATATGCAATGCTTTAAGTTATATCAGTTTTTAATAAAACTAACCATATGCAATGCTTTAAGTTATAGCAGTTTTTAATAAAACTAACACAATGCAATGCACTGAGCTATATCAGTTTTTAATAAAACTAACCATATGCAATGCTTTAAGTTATATCAGTTTTTAATAAAACTAACCATATGCAATGCTTTAAGTTATAGCAGTTTTTAATAAAACTAACACAATGCAATGCACTGAGCTATATCAGTTTTTAATAAAACTAACCATATGCCATGCCTTAAGTTATATCAGTTTTTAATAAAACTAACCATATGCAATGCTTTAAGTTATATCAGTTTTTAATAAAACTAACAAAATGCAATGCACTGAGTTATATCAGTTTTTAATAAAACTAACCATATGCAATGCTTTAAGTTATAGCAGTTTTTAATAAAACTAACACAATGCAATGCACTGAGCTATATCAGTTTTTAATAAAACTAACCATATGCAATGCTTTAAGTTATATCAGTTTTTAATAAAACTAACCATATGCAATGCTTTAAGTTATAGCAGTTTTTAATAAAACTAACAAAATGCAATGCACTGAGTTATATCCGTTTTTAATAAAACTAACCATATGCAATGCTTTAAGTTATATCAGTTTTTAATAAAACTAACAAAATGCAATGCACTGAGTTATATCAGTTTTTAATAAAACTAACCATATGCAATGCTTTAAGTTATAGCAGTTTTTAATAAAACTAACACAATGCAATGCACTGAGCTATATCAGTTTTTAATAAAACTAACCATATGCAATGCTTTAAGTTATATCAGTTTTTAATAAAACTAACCATATGCAATGCTTTAAGTTATAGCAGTTTTTAATAAAACTAACAAAATGCAATGCACTGAGTTATATCCGTTTTTAATAAAACTAACCATATGCAATGCTTTAAGTTATATCAGTTTTTAATAAAACTAACAAAATGCAATGCACTGAGTTATATCAGTTTTTAATAAAACTAACCATATGCAATGCTTTAAGTTATATCAGTTTTTAATAAAACTAACCATATGCAATGCTTTAAGTTATAGCAGTTTTTAATAAAACTAACACAATGCAATGCACTGAGCTATATCAGTTTTTAATAAAACTAACCATATGCAATGCTTTAAGTTATATCAGTTTTTAATAAAACTAACCATATGCAATGCTTTAAGTTATATCCGTTTTTAATAAAACTAACCATATGCAATGCTTTAAGTTATATCAGTTTTTAATAAAACTAACAAAATGCAATGCACTGAGTTATATCAGTTTTTAATAAAACTAACCATATGCAATGCTTTAAGTTATAGCAGTTTTTAATAAAACTAACACAATGCAATGCACTGAGCTATATCAGTTTTTAATAAAACTAACCATATGCAATGCTTTAAGTTATATCAGTTTTTAATAAAACTAACCATATGCAATGCTTTAAGTTATAGCAGTTTTTAATAAAACTAACAAAATGCAATGCACTGAGTTATATCCGTTTTTAATAAAACTAACCATATGCAATGCTTTAAGTTATATCAGTTTTTAATAAAACTAACAAAATGCAATGCACTGAGTTATATCAGTTTTTAATAAAACTAACCATATGCAATGCTTTAAGTTACATCAGTTTTTAATAAAACTAACCATATGCAATGCTTTAAGTTATAGCAGTTTTTAATAAAACTAACACAATGCAATGCACTGAGCTATATCAGTTTTTAATAAAACTAACCATATGCAATGCTTTAAGTTATATCAGTTTTTAATAAAACTAACCATATGCAATGCTTTAAGTTATAGCAGTTTTTAATAAAACTAACAAAATGCAATGCACTGAGTTATATCCGTTTTTAATAAAACTAACCATATGCAATGCTTTAAGTTATATCAGTTTTTAATAAAACTAACCATATGCAATGCTTTAAGTTATAGCAGTTTTTAATAAAACTAACAAAATGCAATGCACTGAGTTATATCCGTTTTTAATAAAACTAACCATATGCAATGCTTTAAGTTATATCAGTTTTTAATAAAACTAACAAAATGCAATGCACTGAGTTATATCAGTTTTTAATAAAACTAACAAAATGCAATGCACTGAGTTATATCAGTTTTTAATAAAACTAACCATATGCAATGCTTTAAGTTATATCAGTTTTTAATAAAACTAACACAATGCAATGCACTGAGCTATATCAGTTTTTAATAAAACTAACCATATGCAATGCTTTAAGTTATATCAGTTTTTAATAAAACTAACCATATGCAATGCTTTAAGTTATAGCAGTTTTTAATAAAACTAACACAATGCAATGCACTGAGCTATATCAGTTTTTAATAAAACTAACCATATGCAATGCTTTAAGTTATATCAGTTTTTAATAAAACTAACCATATGCAATGCTTTAAGTTATAGCAGTTTTTAATAAAACTAACAAAATGCAATGCACTGAGTTATATCCGTTTTTAATAAAACTAACCATATGCAATGCTTTAAGTTATAGCAGTTTTTAATAAAACTAACAAAATGCAATGCACTGAGTTATATCAGTTTTTAATAAAACTAACCATATGCAATGCTTTAAGTTATATCAGTTTTTAATAAAACTAACACAATGCAATGCACTGAGCTATATCAGTTTTTAATAAAACTAACCATATGCAATGCTTTAAGTTATATCAGTTTTTAATAAAACTAACCATATGCAATGCTTTAAGTTATATCAGTTTTTAATAAAACTAACACAATGCAATGCACTGAGCTATATCAGTTTTTAATAAAACTAACCATATGCAATGCTTTAAGTTATATCAGTTTTTAATAAAACTAACCATATGCAATGCTTTAAGTTATAGCAGTTTTTAATAAAACTAACAAAATGCAATGCACTGAGTTATATCCGTTTTTAATAAAACTAACCATATGCAATGCTTTAAGTTATATCAGTTTTTAATAAAACTAACAAAATGCAATGCACTGAGTTATATCAGTTTTTAATAAAACTAACCATATGCAATGCTTTAAGTTATATCAGTTTTTAATAAAACTAACACAATGCAATGCACTGAGCTATATCAGTTTTTAATAAAACTAACCATATGCAATGCTTTAAGTTATATCAGTTTTTAATAAAACTAACCATATGCAATGCTTTAAGTTATAGCAGTTTTTAATAAAACTAACAAAATGCAATGCACTGAGTTATATCCGTTTTTAATAAAACTAACCATATGCAATGCTTTAAGTTATATCAGTTTTTAATAAAACTAACAAAATGCAATGCACTGAGTTATATCAGTTTTTAATAAAACTAACCATATGCAAGGCTTTAAGTTATATCAGTTTATAATAAAACTAACACAATGCAATGCACTGAGCTATATCAGTTTTTAATAAAACTAACCATATGCAATGCTTTAAGTTATATCAGTTTTTAATAAAACTAACCATATGCAATGCTTTAAGTTATATCCGTTTTTAATAAAACTAACCATATGCAATGCTTTAAGTTATATCCGTTTTTAATAAAACTAACCATATCCAATGCTTTAAGTTATATCAGTTTTTAATAAAACTAACAAAATGCAATGCACTGAGTTATATCAGTTTTTAATAAAACTAACCATATGCAATGCTTTAAGTTATATCAGTTTTTAATAAAACTAACAAAATGCAATGCACTGAGTTATATCAGTTTTTAACAAAACTAACCATATGCCATGCCTTAAGTTATATCAGTTTTTAATAAAACTAACAAAATGCAATGCACTGAGTTATATCCGTTTTTAGTAAAACTAACCATATGCCATGCCTTAAGTTATATCAGTTTTTAATAAAACTAACAAAATGCAATGCACTGAGTTATATCAGTTTTTAATAAAACTAACCATATGCCATGCCTTAAGTTATATCAGTTTTTAATAAAACTAACCATATGCAATGCTTTAAGTTATATCAGTTTTTAATAAAACTAACAAAATGCAATGCACTGAGTTATATCAGTTTTTAACAAAACTAACCATATGCCATGCCTTAAGTTATATCAGTTTTTAATAAAACTAACAAAATGCAATGCACTGAGTTATATCCGTTTTTAGTAAAACTAACCATATGCCATGCCTTAAGTTATATCAGTTTTTAATAAAACTAACAAAATGCAATGCACTGAGTTATATCAGTTTTTAACAAAACTAACCATATGCCATGCCTTAAGTTATATCAGTTTTTAATAAAACTAACAAAATGCAATGCACTGAGTTATATCCGTTTTTAGTAAAACTAACCATATGCCATGCCTTAAGTTATATCAGTTTTTAATAAAACTAACAAAATGCAATGCACTGAGTTATATCAGTTTTTAACAAAACTAACCATATGCCATGCCTTAAGTTATATCAGTTTTTAATAAAACTAACAAAATGCAATGCACTGAGTTATATCCGTTTTTAGTAAAACTAACCATATGCCATGCCTTAAGTTATATCAGTTTTTAATAAAACTAACAAAATGCAATGCACTGAGTTATATCAGTTTTTAATAAAACTAACCATATGCCATGCCTTAAGTTATATCAGTTTTTAATAAAACTAACCATATGCAATGCTTTAAGTTATATCAGTTTTTAATAAAACTAACAAAATGCAATGCACTGAGTTATATCAGTTTTTAATAAAACTAACCATATGCCATGCCTTAAGTTATATCAGTTTTTAATAAAACTAACCATATGCAATGCTTTAAGTTATATCAGTTTTTAATAAAACTAACAAAATGCAATGCACTGAGTTATATCAGTTTTTAATAAAACTAACCATATGCCATGCCTTAAGTTATATCAGTTTTTAATAAAACTAACCATATGCAATGCTTTAAGTTATATCAGTTTTTAATAAAACTAACAAAATGCAATGCACTGAGTTATATCAGTTTTTAATAAAACTAACCATATGCCATGCCTTAAGTTATATCAGTTTTTAATAAAACTAACCATATGCAATGCTTTAAGTTATATCAGTTTTTAATAAAACTAACCATATGCCATGCCTTAAGTTATATCAGTTTTTAATAAAACTAACCATATGCAATGCTTTAAGTTATATCAGTTTTTAATAAAACTAACAAAATGCAATGCACTGAGTTATATCAGTTTTTAATAAAACTAACCATATGCCATGCCTTAAGTTATATCAGTTTTTAATAAAACTAACCATATGCAATGCTTTAAGTTATATCAGTTTTTAATAAAACTAACAAAATGCAATGCACTGAGTTATATCAGTTTTTAATAAAACTAACCATATGCCATGCCTTAAGTTATATCAGTTTTTAATAAAACTAACCATATGCAATGCTTTAAGTTATATCAGTTTTTAATAAAACTAACCATATGCAATGCTTTAAGTTATAGCAGTTTTTAATAAAACTAACAAAATGCAATGCACTGAGTTATATCAGTTTTTAACAAAACTAACCATATGCCATGCCTTAAGTTATATCAGTTTTTAATAAAACTAACCATATGCAATGCTTTAAGTTATATCAGTTTTTAATAAAACTAACAAAATGCAATGCATTAATAAAACTAACAAAATGCAATGCACTGAGTTATATCCGTTTTTAATAAAACTAACAAAATGCAATGCACTGAGTTATATCCGTTTTTAATAAAACTAACCATATGCAATGCTTTAAGTTATATCAGTTTTTAATAAAACTAACAAAATGCAATGCACTGAGTTATATCAGTTTTTAACAAAACTAACCATATGCCATGCCTTAAGTTATATCAGTTTTTAATAAAACTAACAAAATGCAATGCACTGAGTTATATCCGTTTTTAGTAAAACTAACCATATGCCATGCCTTAAGTTATATCAGTTTTTAATAAAACTAACAAAATGCAATGCACTGAGTTATATCAGTTTTTAATAAAACTAACCATATGCCATGCCTTAAGTTATATCAGTTTTTAATAAAACTAACCATATGCAATGCTTTAAGTTATATCAGTTTTTAATAAAACTAACAAAATGCAATGCACTGAGTTATATCAGTTTTTAACAAAACTAACCATATGCCATGCCTTAAGTTATATCAGTTTTTAATAAAACTAACAAAATGCAATGCACTGAGTTATATCCGTTTTTAGTAAAACTAACCATATGCCATGCCTTAAGTTATATCAGTTTTTAATAAAACTAACAAAATGCAATGCACTGAGTTATATCAGTTTTTAACAAAACTAACCATATGCCATGCCTTAAGTTATATCAGTTTTTAATAAAACTAACAAAATGCAATGCACTGAGTTATATCCGTTTTTAGTAAAACTAACCATATGCCATGCCTTAAGTTATATCAGTTTTTAATAAAACTAACAAAATGCAATGCACTGAGTTATATCAGTTTTTAACAAAACTAACCATATGCCATGCCTTAAGTTATATCAGTTTTTAATAAAACTAACAAAATGCAATGCACTGAGTTATATCCGTTTTTAGTAAAACTAACCATATGCCATGCCTTAAGTTATATCAGTTTTTAATAAAACTAACAAAATGCAATGCACTGAGTTATATCAGTTTTTAATAAAACTAACCATATGCCATGCCTTAAGTTATATCAGTTTTTAATAAAACTAACCATATGCAATGCTTTAAGTTATATCAGTTTTTAATAAAACTAACAAAATGCAATGCACTGAGTTATATCAGTTTTTAATAAAACTAACCATATGCCATGCCTTAAGTTATATCAGTTTTTAATAAAACTAACCATATGCAATGCTTTAAGTTATATCAGTTTTTAATAAAACTAACAAAATGCAATGCACTGAGTTATATCAGTTTTTAATAAAACTAACCATATGCCATGCCTTAAGTTATATCAGTTTTTAATAAAACTAACCATATGCAATGCTTTAAGTTATATCAGTTTTTAATAAAACTAACAAAATGCAATGCACTGAGTTATATCAGTTTTTAATAAAACTAACCATATGCCATGCCTTAAGTTATATCAGTTTTTAATAAAACTAACCATATGCAATGCTTTAAGTTATATCAGTTTTTAATAAAACTAACAAAATGCAATGCACTGAGTTATATCAGTTTTTAATAAAACTAACCATATGCCATGCCTTAAGTTATATCAGTTTTTAATAAAACTAACCATATGCAATGCTTTAAGTTATATCAGTTTTTAATAAAACTAACAAAATGCAATGCACTGAGTTATATCAGTTTTTAATAAAACTAACCATATGCCATGCCTTAAGTTATATCAGTTTTTAATAAAACTAACCATATGCAATGCTTTAAGTTATATCAGTTTTTAATAAAACTAACCATATGCAATGCTTTAAGTTATAGCAGTTTTTAATAAAACTAACAAAATGCAATGCACTGAGTTATATCAGTTTTTAACAAAACTAACCATATGCCATGCCTTAAGTTATATCAGTTTTTAATAAAACTAACAAAATGCAATGCACTGAGTTATATCCGTTTTTAGTAAAACTAACCATATGCCATGCCTTAAGTTATATCAGTTTTTAATAAAACTAACAAAATGCAATGCACTGAGTTATATCAGTTTTTAACAAAACTAACCATATGCCATGCCTTAAGTTATATCAGTTTTTAATAAAACTAACAAAATGCAATGCACTGAGTTATATCCGTTTTTAGTAAAACTAACCATATGCCATGCCTTAAGTTATATCAGTTTTTAATAAAACTAACAAAATGCAATGCACTGAGTTATATCAGTTTTTAATAAAACTAACCATATGCCATGCCTTAAGTTATATCAGTTTTTAATAAAACTAACCATATGCAATGCTTTAAGTTATATCAGTTTTTAATAAAACTAACAAAATGCAATGCACTGAGTTGTATCAGTTTTTAATAAAACTAACCATATGCAATGCTTTAAGTTATATCAGTTTTTAATAAAACTAACAAAATGCAATGCACTGAGTTATATCAGTTTTTAACAAAACTAACCATATGCCATGCCTTAAGTTATATCAGTTTTTAATAAAACTAACAAAATGCAATGCACTGAGTTATATCAGTTTTTAATAAAACTAACCATATGCCATGCCTTAAGTTATATCAGTTTTTAATAAAACTAACAAAATGCAATGCACTGAGTTATATCAGTTTTTAATAAAACTAACCATATGCCATGCCTTAAGTTATATCAGTTTTTAATAAAACTAACCATATGCAATGCTTTAAGTTATATCAGTTTTTAATAAAACTAACAAAATGCAATGCATTAATAAAACTAACAAAATGCAATGCACTGAGTTATATCCGTTTTTAATAAAACTAACAAAATGCAATGCACTGAGTTATATCCGTTTTTAATAAAACTAACCATATGCAATGCACTGAGTTATATCAGTTTTTAATAAAACTAACCATATGCAATGCTTTAAGTTATATCAGTTTTTAATAAAACTAACAAAATGCAATGCATTGAGTTATATCAGTTTTTAATAAAACTAACCATATCCAATGCTTTAAGTTATATCAGTTTTTAATAAAACTAACAAAATGCAATGCACTGAGTTATATCAGTTTTTAATAAAACTAACCATATGCAATGCTTTAAGTTATATCAGTTTTTAATAAAACTAACAAAATGCAATGCACTGAGTTATATCAGTTTTTAACAAAACTAACCATATGCAATGCTTTAAGTTATATCAGTTTTTAATAAAACTAACAAAATGCAATGCATTGAGTTATATCAGTTTTTAATAAAACTAACCATATCCAATGCTTTAAGTTATATCAGTTTTTAATAAAACTAACAAAATGCAATGCATTGAGTTATATCAGTTTTTAATAAAACTAACCATATCCAATGCTTTAAGTTATATCAGTTTTTAATAAAACTAACAAAATGCAATGCACTGAGTTATATCAGTTTTTAATAAAACTAACCATATGCAATGCTTTAAGTTATATCAGTTTTTAATAAAACTAACAAAATGCAATGCACTGAGTTATATCCGTTTTTAGTAAAACTAACCATATGCCATGCCTTAAGTTATATCAGTTTTTAATAAAACTAACAAAATGCAATGCACTGAGTTATATCAGTTTTTAATAAAACTAACCATATCCAATGCTTTAAGTTATATCAGTTTTTAATAAAACTAACAAAATGCACTGCATTGAGTTATATCAGTTTTTAATAAAACTAACCATATCCAATGCTTTAAGTTATATCAGTTTTTAATAAAACTAACAAAATGCAATGCACTGAGTTATATCAGTTTTTAATAAAACTAACCATATCCAATGCTTTAAGTTATATCAGTTTTTAATAAAACTAACAAAATGCAATGCACTGAGTTATATCAGTTTTTAATAAAACTAACCATATGCAATGCTTTAAGTTATATCAGTTTTTAATAAAACTAACAAAATGCAATGCACTGAGTTATATCAGTTTTTAATAAAACTAACCATATCCAATGCTTTAAGTTATATCAGTTTTTAATAAAACTAACAAAATGCAATGCATTGAGTTATATCAGTTTTTAATAAAACTAACCATATCCAATACTTTAAGTTATATCAGTTTTTAATAAAACTAACAAAATGCAATGCACTGAGTTATATCAGTTTTTAATAAAACTAACCATATCCAATGCTTTAAGTTATATCAGTTTTTAATAAAACTAACAAAATGCAATGCACTGAGTTATATCAGTTTTTAATAAAACTAACCATATGCAATGCTTTAAGTTATATCAGTTTTTAATAAAACTAACAAAATGCAATGCACTGAGTTATATCCGTTTTTAGTAAAACTAACCATATGCCATGCCTTAAGTTATATCAGTTTTTAATAAAACTAACAAAATGCAATGCACTGAGTTATATCAGTTTTTAATAAAACTAACCATATCCAATGCTTTAAGTTATATCAGTTTTTAATAAAACTAACAAAATGCAATGCATTGAGTTATATCAGTTTTTAATAAAACTAACCATATCCAATGCTTTAAGTTATATCAGTTTTTAATAAAACTAACAAAATGCAATGCACTGAGTTATATCAGTTTTTAATAAAACTAACCATATGCAATGCTTTAAGTTATATCAGTTTTTAATAAAACTAACAAAATGCAATGCACTGAGTTATATCAGTTTTTAATAAAACTAACCATATCCAATGCTTTAAGTTATATCAGTTTTTAATAAAACTAACAAAATGCAATGCACTGAGTTATATCAGTTTTTAATAAAACTAACCATATCCAATGCTTTAAGTTATATCAGTTTTTAATAAAACTAACAAAATGCAATGCACTGAGTTATATCAGTTTTTAATAAAACTAACCATATGCAATGCATTGAGTTATATCAGTTTTTAATAAAACTAACCATATCCAATGCTTTAAGTTATATCAGTTTTTAATAAAATTAACAAAATGCAATGCACTGAGTTATATCCGTTTTTAGTAAAACTAACCATATGCCATGCCTTAAGTTATATCAGTTTTTAATAAAACTAACAAAATGCAATGCACTGAGTTATATCAGTTTTTAATAAAACTAACCATATCCAATGCTTTAAGTTATATCAGTTTTTAATAAAACTAACAAAATGCAATGCACTGAGTTATATCAGTTTTTAATAAAACTAACCATATCCAATGCTTTAAGTTATATCAGTTTTTAATAAAACTAACAAAATGCAATGCACTGAGTTATATCAGTTTTTAATAAAACTAACCATATGCAATGCTTTAAGTTATATCAGTTTTTAATAAAACTAACAAAATGCAATGCACTGAGTTATATCCGTTTTTAGTAAAACTAACCATATGCCATGCCTTAAGTTATATCAGTTTTTAATAAAACTAACCATATGCAATGCTTTAAGTTATATCAGTTTTTAATAAAACTAACAAAATGCAATGCACTGAGTTATATCAGTTTTTAATAAAACTAACCATATGCCATGCCTTAAGTTATATCAGTTTTTAATAAAACTAACCATATGCAATGCTTTAAGTTATATCAGTTTTTAATAAAACTAACCATATGCAATGCTTTAAGTTATAGCAGTTTTTAATAAAACTAACAAAATGCAATGCACTGAGTTATATCAGTTTTTAACAAAACTAACCATATGCCATGCCTTAAGTTATATCAGTTTTTAATAAAACTAACCATATGCAATGCTTTAAGTTATATCAGTTTTTAATAAAACTAACAAAATGCAATGCATTAATAAAACTAACAAAATGCAATGCACTGAGTTATATCCGTTTTTAATAAAACTAACAAAATGCAATGCACTGAGTTATATCCGTTTTTAATAAAACTAACCATATGCAATGCTTTAAGTTATATCAGTTTTTAATAAAACTAACAAAATGCAATGCACTGAGTTATATCAGTTTTTAACAAAACTAACCATATGCCATGCCTTAAGTTATATCAGTTTTTAATAAAACTAACAAAATGCAATGCACTGAGTTATATCCGTTTTTAGTAAAACTAACCATATGCCATGCCTTAAGTTATATCAGTTTTTAATAAAACTAACAAAATGCAATGCACTGAGTTATATCAGTTTTTAATAAAACTAACCATATGCCATGCCTTAAGTTATATCAGTTTTTAATAAAACTAACCATATGCAATGCTTTAAGTTATATCAGTTTTTAATAAAACTAACAAAATGCAATGCACTGAGTTATATCAGTTTTTAACAAAACTAACCATATGCCATGCCTTAAGTTATATCAGTTTTTAATAAAACTAACAAAATGCAATGCACTGAGTTATATCCGTTTTTAGTAAAACTAACCATATGCCATGCCTTAAGTTATATCAGTTTTTAATAAAACTAACAAAATGCAATGCACTGAGTTATATCAGTTTTTAACAAAACTAACCATATGCCATGCCTTAAGTTATATCAGTTTTTAATAAAACTAACAAAATGCAATGCACTGAGTTATATCCGTTTTTAGTAAAACTAACCATATGCCATGCCTTAAGTTATATCAGTTTTTAATAAAACTAACAAAATGCAATGCACTGAGTTATATCAGTTTTTAACAAAACTAACCATATGCCATGCCTTAAGTTATATCAGTTTTTAATAAAACTAACAAAATGCAATGCACTGAGTTATATCCGTTTTTAGTAAAACTAACCATATGCCATGCCTTAAGTTATATCAGTTTTTAATAAAACTAACAAAATGCAATGCACTGAGTTATATCAGTTTTTAATAAAACTAACCATATGCCATGCCTTAAGTTATATCAGTTTTTAATAAAACTAACCATATGCAATGCTTTAAGTTATATCAGTTTTTAATAAAACTAACAAAATGCAATGCACTGAGTTATATCAGTTTTTAATAAAACTAACCATATGCCATGCCTTAAGTTATATCAGTTTTTAATAAAACTAACCATATGCAATGCTTTAAGTTATATCAGTTTTTAATAAAACTAACAAAATGCAATGCACTGAGTTATATCAGTTTTTAATAAAACTAACCATATGCCATGCCTTAAGTTATATCAGTTTTTAATAAAACTAACCATATGCAATGCTTTAAGTTATATCAGTTTTTAATAAAACTAACAAAATGCAATGCACTGAGTTATATCAGTTTTTAATAAAACTAACCATATGCCATGCCTTAAGTTATATCAGTTTTTAATAAAACTAACCATATGCAATGCTTTAAGTTATATCAGTTTTTAATAAAACTAACAAAATGCAATGCACTGAGTTATATCAGTTTTTAATAAAACTAACCATATGCCATGCCTTAAGTTATATCAGTTTTTAATAAAACTAACCATATGCAATGCTTTAAGTTATATCAGTTTTTAATAAAACTAACAAAATGCAATGCACTGAGTTATATCAGTTTTTAATAAAACTAACCATATGCCATGCCTTAAGTTATATCAGTTTTTAATAAAACTAACCATATGCAATGCTTTAAGTTATATCAGTTTTTAATAAAACTAACCATATGCAATGCTTTAAGTTATAGCAGTTTTTAATAAAACTAACAAAATGCAATGCACTGAGTTATATCAGTTTTTAACAAAACTAACCATATGCCATGCCTTAAGTTATATCAGTTTTTAATAAAACTAACAAAATGCAATGCACTGAGTTATATCCGTTTTTAGTAAAACTAACCATATGCCATGCCTTAAGTTATATCAGTTTTTAATAAAACTAACAAAATGCAATGCACTGAGTTATATCAGTTTTTAACAAAACTAACCATATGCCATGCCTTAAGTTATATCAGTTTTTAATAAAACTAACAAAATGCAATGCACTGAGTTATATCCGTTTTTAGTAAAACTAACCATATGCCATGCCTTAAGTTATATCAGTTTTTAATAAAACTAACAAAATGCAATGCACTGAGTTATATCAGTTTTTAATAAAACTAACCATATGCCATGCCTTAAGTTATATCAGTTTTTAATAAAACTAACCATATGCAATGCTTTAAGTTATATCAGTTTTTAATAAAACTAACAAAATGCAATGCACTGAGTTGTATCAGTTTTTAATAAAACTAACCATATGCAATGCTTTAAGTTATATCAGTTTTTAATAAAACTAACAAAATGCAATGCACTGAGTTATATCAGTTTTTAACAAAACTAACCATATGCCATGCCTTAAGTTATATCAGTTTTTAATAAAACTAACAAAATGCAATGCATTGAGTTATATCAGTTTTTAATAAAACTAACCATATGCCATGCCTTAAGTTATATCAGTTTTTAATAAAACTAACAAAATGCAATGCACTGAGTTATATCAGTTTTTAATAAAACTAACCATATGCCATGCCTTAAGTTATATCAGTTTTTAATAAAACTAACCATATGCAATGCTTTAAGTTATATCAGTTTTTAATAAAACTAACAAAATGCAATGCATTAATAAAACTAACAAAATGCAATGCACTGAGTTATATCCGTTTTTAATAAAACTAACAAAATGCAATGCACTGAGTTATATCCGTTTTTAATAAAACTAACCATATGCAATGCACTGAGTTATATCAGTTTTTAATAAAACTAACCATATGCAATGCTTTAAGTTATATCAGTTTTTAATAAAACTAACAAAATGCAATGCATTGAGTTATATTAGTTTTTAATAAAACTAACCATATCCAATGCTTTAAGTTATATCAGTTTTTAATAAAACTAACAAAATGCAATGCACTGAGTTATATCAGTTTTTAATAAAACTAACCATATGCAATGCTTTAAGTTATATCAGTTTTTAATAAAACTAACAAAATGCAATGCACTGAGTTATATCAGTTTTTAACAAAACTAACCATATGCAATGCTTTAAGTTATATCAGTTTTTAATAAAACTAACAAAATGCAATGCATTGAGTTATATCAGTTTTTAATAAAACTAACCATATCCAATGCTTTAAGTTATATCAGTTTTTAATAAAACTAACAAAATGCAATGCATTGAGTTATATCAGTTTTTAATAAAACTAACCATATCCAATGCTTTAAGTTATATCAGTTTTTAATAAAACTAACAAAATGCAATGCACTGAGTTATATCAGTTTTTAATAAAACTAACCATATGCAATGCTTTAAGTTATATCAGTTTTTAATAAAACTAACAAAATGCAATGCACTGAGTTATATCCGTTTTTAGTAAAACTAACCATATGCCATGCCTTAAGTTATATCAGTTTTTAATAAAACTAACAAAATGCAATGCACTGAGTTATATCAGTTTTTAATAAAACTAACCATATCCAATGCTTTAAGTTATATCAGTTTTTAATAAAACTAACAAAATGCACTGCATTGAGTTATATCAGTTTTTAATAAAACTAACCATATCCAATGCTTTAAGTTATATCAGTTTTTAATAAAACTAACAAAATGCAATGCACTGAGTTATATCAGTTTTTAATAAAACTAACCATATCCAATGCTTTAAGTTATATCAGTTTTTAATAAAACTAACAAAATGCAATGCACTGAGTTATATCAGTTTTTAATAAAACTAACCATATGCAATGCTTTAAGTTATATCAGTTTTTAATAAAACTAACAAAATGCAATGCACTGAGTTATATCAGTTTTTAATAAAACTAACCATATCCAATGCTTTAAGTTATATCAGTTTTTAATAAAACTAACAAAATGCAATGCATTGAGTTATATCAGTTTTTAATAAAACTAACCATATCCAATACTTTAAGTTATATCAGTTTTTAATAAAACTAACAAAATGCAATGCACTGAGTTATATCAGTTTTTAATAAAACTAACCATATCCAATGCTTTAAGTTATATCAGTTTTTAATAAAACTAACAAAATGCAATGCACTGAGTTATATCAGTTTTTAATAAAACTAACCATATGCAATGCTTTAAGTTATATCAGTTTTTAATAAAACTAACAAAATGCAATGCACTGAGTTATATCCGTTTTTAGTAAAACTAACCATATGCCATGCCTTAAGTTATATCAGTTTTTAATAAAACTAACAAAATGCAATGCACTGAGTTATATCAGTTTTTAATAAAACTAACCATATCCAATGCTTTAAGTTATATCAGTTTTTAATAAAACTAACAAAATGCAATGCATTGAGTTATATCAGTTTTTAATAAAACTAACCATATCCAATGCTTTAAGTTATATCAGTTTTTAATAAAACTAACAAAATGCAATGCACTGAGTTATATCAGTTTTTAATAAAACTAACCATATGCAATGCTTTAAGTTATATCAGTTTTTAATAAAACTAACAAAATGCAATGCACTGAGTTATATCAGTTTTTAATAAAACTAACCATATCCAATGCTTTAAGTTATATCAGTTTTTAATAAAACTAACAAAATGCAATGCACTGAGTTATATCAGTTTTTAATAAAACTAACCATATCCAATGCTTTAAGTTATATCAGTTTTTAATAAAACTAACAAAATGCAATGCACTGAGTTATATCAGTTTTTAATAAAACTAACCATATGCAATGCATTGAGTTATATCAGTTTTTAATAAAACTAACCATATCCAATGCTTTAAGTTATATCAGTTTTTAATAAAATTAACAAAATGCAATGCACTGAGTTATATCCGTTTTTAGTAAAACTAACCATATGCCATGCCTTAAGTTATATCAGTTTTTAATAAAACTAACAAAATGCAATGCACTGAGTTATATCAGTTTTTAATAAAACTAACCATATCCAATGCTTTAAGTTATATCAGTTTTTAATAAAACTAACAAAATGCAATGCACTGAGTTATATCAGTTTTTAATAAAACTAACCATATCCAATGCTTTAAGTTATATCAGTTTTTAATAAAACTAACAAAATGCAATGCACTGAGTTATATCAGTTTTTAATAAAACTAACCATATGCAATGCTTTAAGTTATATCAGTTTTTAATAAAACTAACAAAATGCAATGCACTGAGTTATATCCGTTTTTAGTAAAACTAACCATATGCCATGCCTTAAGTTATATCAGTTTTTAATAAAACTAACAAAATGCAATGCACTGAGTTATATCAGTTTTTAATAAAACTAACCATATCCAATGCTTTAAGTTATATCAGTTTTTAATAAAACTAACAAAATGCAATGCATTGAGTTATATCAGTTTTTAATAAAACTAACCATATCCAATGCTTTAAGTTATATCAGTTTTTAATAAAACTAACAAAATGCAATGCACTGAGTTATATCAGTTTTTAATAAAACTAACCATATGCAATGCTTTAAGTTATATCAGTTTTTAATAAAACTAACAAAATGCAATGCATTGAGTTAAATCAGTTTTTAATAAAACTAACCATATCCAATGCTTTAAGTTATATCAGTTTTTAATAAAACTAACAAAATGCAATGCATTGAGTTATATCAGTTTTTAATAAAACTAACCATATCCAATGCTTTAAGTTATATCAGTTTTTAATAAAACTAACAAAATGCAATGCACTGAGTTATATCAGTTTTTAATAAAACTAACCATATGCAATGCTTTAAGTTATATCAGTTTTTAATAAAACTAACAAAATGCAATGCACTGAGTTATATCCGTTTTTAGTAAAACTAACCATATGCCATGCCTTAAGTTATATCAGTTTTTAATAAAACTAACAAAATGCAATGCACTGAGTTATATCAGTTTTTAATAAAACTAACCATATGCCATGCCTTAAGTTATATCAGTTTTTAATAAAACTAACCATATGCAATGCTTTAAGTTATATCAGTTTTTAATAAAACTAACAAAATGCAATGCACTGAGTTATATCAGTTTTTAACAAAACTAACCATATGCCATGCCTTAAGTTATATCAGTTTTTAATAAAACTAACAAAATGCAATGCACTGAGTTATATCCGTTTTTAGTAAATCTAACCATATGCCATGCCTTAAGTTATATCAGTTTTTAATAAAACTAACAAAATGCAATGCACTGAGTTATATCAGTTTTTAATAAAACTAACCATATGCCATGCCTTAAGTTATATCAGTTTTTAATAAAACTAACCATATGCAATGCTTTAAGTTATATCAGTTTTTAATAAAATTAACAAAATGCAATGCACTGAGTTATATCCGTTTTTAGTAAAACTAACCATATGCCATGCCTTAAGTTATATCAGTTTTTAATAAAACTAACCATATGCCATGCCTTAAGTTATATCAGTTTTTAATAAAACTAACAAAATGCAATGCACTGAGTTATATCCGTTTTTAGTAAAACTAACCATATGCCATGCCTTAAGTTATATCAGTTTTTAATAAAACTAACAAAATGCAATGCACTGAGTTATATCAGTTTTTAACAAAACTAACCATATGCCATGCCTTAAGTTATATCAGTTTTTAATAAAACTAACAAAATGCAATGCACTGAGTTATATCAGTTTTTAATAAAACTAACCATATGCCATGCCTTAAGTTATATCAGTTTTTAATAAAACTAACAAAATGCAATGCACTGAGTTATATCAGTTTTTAATAAAACTAACCATATGCCATGCCTTAAGTTATATCAGTTTTTAATAAAACTAACCATATGCAATGCTTTAAGTTATATCAGTTTTTAATAAAACTAACAAAATGCAATGCATTAATAAAACTAACAAAATGCAATGCACTGAGTTATATCCGTTTTTAATAAAACTAACAAAATGCAATGCACTGAGTTATATCCGTTTTTAATAAAACTAACCATATGCAATGCACTGAGTTATATCAGTTTTTAATAAAACTAACCATATGCAATGCTTTAAGTTATATCAGTTTTTAATAAAACTAACAAAATGCAATGCATTGAGTTATATCAGTTTTTAATAAAACTAACCATATCCAATGCTTTAAGTTATATCAGTTTTTAATAAAACTAACAAAATGCAATGCACTGAGTTATATCAGTTTTTAATAAAACTAACCATATGCAATGCTTTAAGTTATTTCAGTTTTTAATAAAACTAACAAAATGCAATGCATTAATAAAACTAACAAAATGCAATGCACTGAGTTATATCAGTTTTTAATAAAACTAACCATATGTAATGCTTTAAGTTATATCAGTTTTTAATAAAACTAACAAAATGCAATGCACTGAGTTATATCCGTTTTTAATAAAACTAACAAAATGCAATGCACTGAGTTATATCAGTTTTTAATAAAACTAACCATATGTAATGCTTTAAGTTATATCAGTTTTTAATAAAACTAACAAAATGCAATGCACTGAGTTATATCAGTTTTTAATAAAACTAACCATATGCAATGCTTTAAGTTATATCAGTTTTTAATAAAACTAACAAAATGCAATGCATTGAGTTATATCAGTTTTTAATAAAACTAACCATATGCAATGCTTTAAGTTATATCAGTTTTTAATAAAACTAACAAAATGCAATGCACTGAGTTATATCAGTTTTTAATAAAACTAACCATATGCAATGCTTTAAGTTATATCAGTTTTTAATAAAACTAACAAAATGCAATGCACTGAGTTATATCCGTTTTTAATAAAACTAACCATATGCAATGCACTGAGTTATATCAGTTTTTAATAAAACTAACCATATGCAATGCTTTAAGTTATATCAGTTTTTAATAAAACTAACAAAATGCAATGCACTGAGTTATATCCGTTTTTAATAAAACTAACCATATGCAATGCACTGAGTTATATCAGTTTTTAATAAAACTAACCATATGCAATGCTTTAAGTTATATCAGTTTTTAATAAAACTAACAAAATGCAATGCACTGAGTTATATCCGTTTTTAATAAAACTAACCATATGCAATGCACTGAGTTATATCAGTTTTTAATAAAACTAACCATATGCAATGCTTTAAGTTATATCAGTTTTTAATAAAACTAACAAAATGCAATGCATTAATAAAACTAACAAAATGCAATGCACTGAGTTATATCAGTTTTTAATAAAACTAACCATATGCAATGCTTTAAGTTATATCAGTTTTTAATAAAACTAACAAAATGCAATGCACTGAGTTATATCCGTTTTTAATAAAACTAACCATATGCAATGCACTGAGTTATATCAGTTTTTAATAAAACTAACCATATGCAATGCTTTAAGTTATATCAGTTTTTAATAAAACTAACAAAATGCAATGCATTGAGTTATATCAGTTTTTAATAAAACTAACCATATCCAATGCTTTAAGTTATATCAGTTTTTAATAAAACTAACAAAATGCAATGCACTGAGTTATATCAGTTTTTAATAAAACTAACCATATGCAATGCTTTAAGTTATTTCAGTTTTTAATAAAACTAACAAAATGCAATGCATTAATAAAACTAACAAAATGCAATGCACTGAGTTATATCAGTTTTTAATAAAACTAACCATATGTAATGCTTTAAGTTATATCAGTTTTTAATAAAACTAACAAAATGCAATGCACTGAGTTATATCCGTTTTTAATAAAACTAACAAAATGCAATGCACTGAGTTATATCAGTTTTTAATGAAACTAACCATATGTAATGCTTTAAGTTATATCAGTTTTTAATAAAACTAACAAAATGCAATGCACTGAGTTATATCAGTTTTTAATAAAACTAACCATATGCAATGCTTTAAGTTATATCAGTTTTTAATAAAACTAACAAAATGCAATGCATTGAGTTATATCAGTTTTTAATAAAACTAACCATATGCAATGCTTTAAGTTATATCAGTTTTTAATAAAACTAACAAAATGCAATGCACTGAGTTATATCAGTTTTTAATAAAACTAACCATATGCAATGCTTTAAGTTATATCAGTTTTTAATAAAACTAACAAAATGCAATGCACTGAGTTATATCCGTTTTTAATAAAACTAACCATATGCAATGCTTTAAGTTATATCAGTTTTTAATAAAACTAACAAAATGCAATGCACTGAGTTATATCAGTTTTTAATAAAACTAACCATATGCAAGGCTTTAAGTTATATCAGTTTATAATAAAACTAACACAATGCAATGCACTGAGCTATATCAGTTTTTAATAAAACTAACCATATGCAATGCTTTAAGTTATATCAGTTTTTAATAAAACTAACCATATGCAATGCTTTAAGTTATATCCGTTTTTAATAAAACTAACCATATCCAATGCTTTAAGTTATATCAGTTTTTAATAAAACTAACAAAATGCAATGCACTGAGTTATATCAGTTTTTAATAAAACTAACCATATGCAATGCTTTAAGTTATATCAGTTTTTAATAAAACTAACAAAATGCAATGCACTGAGTTATATCAGTTTTTAACAAAACTAACCATATGCCATGCCTTAAGTTATATCAGTTTTTAATAAAACTAACAAAATGCAATGCACTTAGTTATATCCGTTTTTAGTAAAACTAACCATATGCCATGCCTTAAGTTATATCAGTTTTTAATAAAACTAACAAAATGCAATGCACTGAGTTATATCAGTTTTTAATAAAACTAACCATATGCCATGCCTTAAGTTATATCAGTTTTTAATAAAACTAACCATATGCAATGCTTTAAGTTATATCAGTTTTTAATAAAACTAACAAAATGCAATGCACTGAGTTATATCAGTTTTTAACAAAACTAACCATATGCCATGCCTTAAGTTATATCAGTTTTTAATAAAACTAACAAAATGCAATGCACTGAGTTATATCCGTTTTTAGTAAAATTAACCATATGCCATGCCTTAAGTTATATCAGTTTTTAATAAAACTAACAAAATGCAATGCACTGAGTTATATCAGTTTTTAATAAAACTAACCATATGCAATGCTTTAAGTTATATCAGTTTTTAATAAAACTAACAAAATGCAATGCACTGAGTTATATCAGTTTTTAATAAAACTAACCATATGCAATGCTTTAAGTTATATCAGTTTTTAATAAAACTAACAAAATGCAATGCACTGAGTTATATCAGTTTTTAACAAAACTAACCATATGCCATGCCTTAAGTTATATCAGTTTTTAATAAAACTAACAAAATGCAATGCACTGAGTTATATCAGTTTTTAATAAAACTAACCATATGCCATGCCTTAAGTTATATCAGTTTTTAATAAAACTAACAAAATGCAATGCACTGAGTTATATCCGTTTTTAATAAAACTAACCATATGCAATGCACTGAGTTATATCAGTTTTTAATAAAACTAACCATATGCAATGCTTTAAGTTATATCAGTTTTTAATAAAACTAACCATATGTAATGCTTTAAGTTATATCAGTTTTTAATAAAACTAACCATATGCAATGCACTGAGTTATATCAGTTTTTAATAAAACTAACCATATGCAATGCACTGAGTTATATCAGTTTTTAATAAAACTAACCATATGCAATGCTTTAAGTTATATCAGTTTTTAATAAAACTAACAAAATGCAATGCACTGAGTTATATCCGTTTTTAATAAAACTAACCATATGCAATGCACTTAGTTATATCAGTTTTTAATAAAACTAACCATATGCAATGCTTTAAGTTATATCAGTTTTTAACAAAACTAACAAAATGCAATGCATTGAGTTATATCAGTTTTTGATAAAACTAACCATATGCAATGCTTTAAGTTATATCAGTTTTTAATAAAACTAACAAAATGCAATGCACTGAGTTATATCCGTTTTTAATAAAACTAAACATATGCAATGCACTGAGTTATATCAGTTTTTAATAAAACTAACCATATGCAATGCTTTAAGTTATATCAGTTTTTAATAAAACTAACAAAATGCAATGCATTGAGTTATATCAGTTTTTAATAAAACTAACCATATGCAATGCTTTAAGTTATATCAGTTTTTAATAAAACTAACCATATGCAATGCACTGAGTTATATCAGTTTTTAATAAAACTAACCATATGCAATGCTTTAAGTTATATCAGTTTTTAATAAAACTAACAAAATGCAATGCACTGAGTTATATCCGTTTTTAATAAAACTAACCATATGCAATGCACTGAGTTATATCAGTTTTTAATAAAACTAACCATATGCAATGCTTTAAGTTATATCAGTTTTTAATAAAACTAGCAAAATGCAATGCATTGAGTTATATCAGTTTTTAATAAAACTAACCATATCC
The DNA here is from genome assembly GCA_037013455.1 of Ceratitis rosa. Lineage (NCBI taxonomy): Eukaryota > Metazoa > Arthropoda > Insecta > Diptera > Tephritidae > Ceratitis > Ceratitis rosa. The sequence continues at coordinate 36,093 of JAWMAG010000322.1, read as the reverse complement.
AATGCTTTAAGTTATATCAGTTTTTAATAAAACTAACAAAATGCAATGCACTGAGTTATATCAGTTTTTAATAAAACTAACCATATGCAATGCTTTAAGTTATTTCAGTTTTTAATAAAACTAACAAAATGCAATGCATTAATAAAACTAACAAAATGCAATGCACTGAGTTATATCAGTTTTTAATAAAACTAACCATATGTAATGCTTTAAGTTATATCAGTTTTTAATAAAACTAACCATATGCAATGCTTTAACTTATATCAGTTTTTAATAAAACTAACCATATGCAATGCACTGAGTTATATCAGTTTTTAATAAAACTAACCATATGCAATGCTTTAAGTTATATCAGTTTTTAATAAAACTAACAAAATGCAATGCACTGAGTTATATCCGTTTTTAATAAAACTAACCATATGCAATGCACTAAGTTATATCAGTTTTTAATAAAACTAACCATATGCAATGCTTTAAGTTATATCAGTTTTCAACAAAACTAACAAAATGCAATGCATTGAGTTATATCAGTTTTTGATAAAACTAACCATATGCAATGCTTTAAGTTATATCAGTTTTTAATAAAACTAACAAAATGCAATGTACTGAGTTATATCCGTTTTTAATAAAACTAACCATATGCAATGCACTGAGTTATATCAGTTTTTAATAAAACTAACCATATGCAATGCTTTAAGTTATATCAGTTTTTAATAAAACTAACAAAATGCAATGCATTGAGTTATATCAGTTTTTAATAAAACTAACCATATGCAATGCTTTAAGTTATATCAGTTTTTAATAAAACTAACAAAATGCAATGCACTGAGTTATATCAGTTTTTAATAAAACTAACCATATGCAATGGTTTAAGTTATATCAGTTTTTAATAAAACTAACAAAATGCAATGCACTGAGTTATATCAGTTTTTAATAAAACTAACAAAATGCAATGCACTGAGTTATATCCGTTTTTAATAAAACTAACCATATGCAATGCTTTAAGTTATATCAGTTTTTAATAAAACTAACAAAATGCAATGCACTGAGTTATATCAGTTTTTAATAAAACTAACCATATGTAATGCTTTAAGTTATATCAGTTTATAATAAAACTAACACAATGCAATGCACTGAGTTATATCAGTTTTTAATAAAACTAACCATATGCAATGCTTTAAGTTATATCAGTTTTTAATAAAACTAACAAAATGCAATGCACTGAGTTATATCCGTTTTTAATAAAACTAACCATATGCAATGCTTTAAGTTATATCAGTTTTTAATAAAACTAACCATATCCAATGCTTTAAGTTATATCAGTTTTTAATAAAACTAACAAAATGCAATGCACTGAGTTATATCAGTTTTTACTAAAACTAACCATATGCAATGCTTTAAGTTATATCAGTTTATAATAAAACTAACACAATGCAATGCACTGAGTTATATCAGTTTTTAATAAAACTAACAAAATGCAATGCACTGAGTTATATCCGTTTTTAATAAAACTAACCATATGCAATGCTTTAAGTTATATCAGTTTTTAATAAAACTAACAAAATGCAATGCACTGAGTTATATCAGTTTTTAATAAAACTAACCATATGTAATGCTTTAAGTTATATCAGTTTATAATAAAACTAACACAATGCAATGCACTGAGTTATATCAGTTTTTAATAAAACTAACCATATGCAATGCTTTAAGTTATATCAGTTTTTAATAAAACTAACAAAATGCAATGCACTGAGTTATATCCGTTTTTAATAAAACTAACCATATGCAATGCTTTAAGTTATATCAGTTTTTAATAAAACTAACCATATCCAATGCTTTAAGTTATATCAGTTTTTAATAAAACTAACAAAATGCAATGCACTGAGTTATATCAGTTTTTAATAAAACTAACCATATGCCATGCCTTAAGTTATATCAGTTTTTAATAAAACTAACAAAATGCAATGCACTGAGTTATATCCGTTTTTAGTAAAACTAACCATATGCAATGCACTGAGTTATATCAGTTTTTAATAAAACTAACCATATGCAATGCTTTAAGTTATATCAGTTTTTAATAAAACTAACAAAATGCAATGCACTGAGTTATATCCGTTTTTAATAAAACTAACCATATGCAATGCTTTAAGTTATATCAGTTTTTAATAAAACTAACAAAATGCAATGCACTGAGTTATATCAGTTTTTAATAAAACTAACCATATGCAATGCTTTAAGTTATATCAGTTTATAATAAAACTAACACAATGCAATGCACTGAGTTATATCAGTTTTTAATAAAACTAACCATATGCAATGCTTTAAGTTATATCAGTTTTTAATAAAACTAACAAAATGCAATGCACTGAGTTATATCCGTTTTTAATAAAACTAACCATATGCAATGCTTTAAGTTATATCAGTTTTTAATAAAACTAACCATATCCAATGCTTTAAGTTATATCAGTTTTTAATAAAACTAACAAAATGCAATGCACTGAGTCATATCAGTTTTTAATAAAACTAACCATATGCAATGCTTTAAGTTATATCAGTTTTTAATAAAACTAACAAAATGCAATGCACTGAGTTATATCAGTTTTTAATAAAACTAACCATTTGCCATGCCTTAAGTTATATCAGTTTTTAATAAAACTAACAAAATGCAATGCACTGAGTTATATCCGTTTTTAGTAAAACTAACCATATGCAATGCACTGAGTTATATCAGTTTTTAATAAAACTAAACATATGCAATTCTTTAAGTTATATCAGTTTTTAATAAAACTAACAAAATGCAATGCACTGAGTTATATCAGTTTTTAATAAAACTAACCATATGCAATGCTTTAAGTTATATCAGTTTTTAATAAAACTAACAAAATGCAATGCATTAATAAAACTAACAAAATGCAATGCACTGAGTTATATCAGTTTTTAAAAAAACTAACCATATGCAATGCTTTAAGTTATATCAGTTTTTAATAAAACTAACAAAATGCAATGCACTGAGTTATATCAGTTTTTAATAAAACTAACCATATGCATTGCTTTAAGTTATATCAGTTTTTAATAAAACTAACAAAATGCAATGCACTGAGTTATATCCGTTTTTAATAAGACTAACCATATGCAATGCTTTAAGTTATATCAGTTTTTAATAAAACTAACAAAATGCAATGCACTGAGTTATATCAGTTTTTAATAAAACTAACCATATGCAATGCACTGAGTTATATCAGTTTTTAATAAAACTAACAAAATGCAATGCACTGAGTTATATCAGTTTTTAATAAAACTAACCATATGCAATGCTTTAAGTTATATCAGTTTTTAATAAAACTAACGAAATGCAATGCATTGAGTTATATCAGTTTTTAATAAAACTAACCATATGCAATGCTTTAAGTTATATCAGTTTTTAATAAAACTAACAAAATGCAATGCACTGAGTTATATCAGTTTTTAATAAAACTAACCATATGCAATGCTTTAAGTTATATCAGTTTTTAATAAAACTAACAAAATGCAATGCACTGAGTTATATCAGTTTTTAATAAAACTAACCATTAGCAATGCACTGAGTTATATCAGTTTTTAATAAAACTAACCATATGCAATGCTTTAAGTTATATCAGTTTTTAATAAAACTAACAAAATGCAATGCATTGAGTTATATCAGTTTTTGATAAAACTAACCATATGCAATGCTTTAAGTTATATCAGTTTTTAATAAAACTAACAAAATGCAATGCATTAATAAAACTAACAAAATGCAATGCACTGAGTTATATCCGTTTTTAATAAAACTAACCATATGCAATGCTTTAAGTTATATCAGTTTTTAATAAAACTAACCATATCCAATGCTTTAAGTTATATCAGTTTTTAATAAAACTAACAAAATGCAATGCACTGAGTCATATCAGTTTTTAATAAAACTAACCATATGCAATGCTTTAAGTTATATCAGTTTTTAATAAAACTAACAAAACGCAATGCACTGAGTTATATCAGTTTTTAATAAAACTAACCATTTGCCATGCCTTAAGTTATATCAGTTTTTAATAAAACTAACAAAATGCAATGCACTGAGTTATATCCGTTTTTAGTAAAACTAACCATATGCAATGCACTGAGTTATATCAGTTTTTAATAAAACTAAACATATGCAATGCTTTAAGTTATATCAGTTTTTAATAAAACTAACAAAATGCAATGCACTGAGTTATATCAGTTTTTAATAAAACTAACCATATGCAATGCTTTAAGTTATATCAGTTTTTAATAAAACTAACAAAATGCAATGCATTAATAAAACTAACAAAATGCAATGCACTGAGTTATATCAGTTTTTAATAAAACTAACCATATGCAATGCTTTAAGTTATATCAGTTTTTAATAAAACTAACAAAATGCAATGCACTGAGTTATATCAGTTTTTAATAAAACTAACCATATGCAATGCTTTAAGTTATATCAGTTTTTAATAAAACTAACAAAATGCAATGCACTGAGTTATATCCGTTTTTAATAAAACTAACCATATGCAATGCTTTAAGTTATATCAGTTTTTAATAAAACTAATAAAATGCAATGCACTGAGTTATATCAGTTTTTAATAAAACTAACCATATGCAATGCACTGAGTTATATCAGTTTTTAATAAAACTAACAAAATGCAATGCACTGAGTTATATCAGTTTTTAATAAAACTAACCATATGCAATGCTTTAAGTTATATCAGTTTTTAATAAAACTAACAAAATGCAATGCATTGAGTTATATCAGTTTTTAATAAAACTAACCATATGCAATGCTTTAAGTTATATCAGTTTTTAATAAAACTAACAAAATGCAATGCACTGAGTTATATCAGTTTTTCATAAAACTAACCATATGCAATGCTTTAAGTTATATCAGTTTTTAATAAAACTAACAAAATGCAATGCACTGAGTTATATCAGTTTTTAATAAAACTAACCATATGCAATGCACTGAGTTATATCAGTTTTTAATAAAACTAACCATATGCAATGCTTTAAGTTATATCAGTTTTTAATAAAACTAACAAAATGCAATGCATTGAGTTATATCAGTTTTTGATAAAACTAACCATATGCAATGCTTTAAGTTATATCAGTTTTTAATAAAACTAACAAAATGCAATGCATTGAGTTATATCAGTTTTTGATAAAACTAACCATATGCAATGCTTTAAGTTATATCAGTTTTTAATAAAACTAACCAAATGCAATGCTTTAAGTTATATCAGTTTTTAATAAAACTAACAAAATGCAATGCACTGAGTTATATTAGTTTTTAATAAAACTAACCATATGCAATGCTTTAAGTTATATCAGTTTATAATAAAACTAACACAATGCAATGCACTGAGTTATATCAGTTTTTAATAAAACTAACCATATGCAATGCTTTAAGTTATATCAGTTTTTAATAAAACTAACCAAATGCAATGCTTTAAGTTATATCAGTTTTTAATAAAACTAACAAAATGCAATGCACTGAGTTATATCAGTTTTTAATAAAACTAACCATATGCAATGCTTTAAGTTATATAAGTTTATAATAAAACTAACACAATGCAATGCACTGAGTTATATCCGTTTTTAATAAAACTAACCATATGCAAGGCTTTAAGTTATATCAGTTTTTAATAAAACTAACCATATGCAATGCTTTAAGTTATATCAGTTTTTAATAAAACTAACAAAATGCAATGCATTGAGTTATATCAGTTTTTGATAAAACTAACCATATGCAATGCTTTAAGTTATATCAGTTTTTAATAAAACTAACCAAATGCAATGCACTGAGTTATATCCGTTTTTAATAAAACTAACCATATGCAAGGCTTTAAGTTATATCAGTTTTTAATAAAACTAACAAAATGCAATGCACTGAGTTATATCAGTTTTTAATAAAACTAACCATATGCAATGCTTTAAGTTATATCAGTTTATAATAAAACTAACACAATGCAATGCACTGAGTTATATCCGTTTTTAATAAAACTAACCATATGCAAGGCTTTAAGTTATATCAGTTTTTAATAAAACTAACAAAATGCAATGCACTGAGTTATATCAGTTTTTAATAAAACTAACCATATGCAATGCTTTAAGTTATATCAGTTTTTAATAAAACTAACCAAATGCAATGCACTGAGTTATATCCGTTTTTAATAAAACTAACCATATGCAAGGCTTTAAGTTATATCAGTTTTTAATAAAACTAACAAAATGCAATGCACTGAGTTATATCAGTTTTTAATAAAACTAACCATATGCAAGGCTTTAAGTTATATCAGTTTTTAATAAAACTAACAAAATGCAATGCACTGAGTTATATCAGTTTTTAATAAAACTAACCATATGCAATGCTTTAAGTTATATCAGTTTATAATAAAACTAACACAATGCAATGCACTGAGTTATATCCGTTTTTAATAAAACTAACCATATGCAAGGCTTTAAGTTATATCAGTTTTTAATAAAACTAACAAAATGCAATGCACTGAGTTATATCAGTTTTTAATAAAACTAACCATATGCAAGGCTTTAAGTTATATCAGTTTTTAATAAAACTAACAAAATGCAATGCACTGAGTTATATCAGTTTTTAATAAAACTAACCATATGCAATGCTTTAAGTTATATCAGTTTATAATAAAACTAACACAATGCAATGCACTGAGTTATATCCGTTTTTAATAAAACTAACCATATGCAAGGCTTTAAGTTATATCAGTTTTTAATAAAACTAACAAAATGCAATGCACTGAGTTATATCAGTTTTTAATAAAACTAACCATATGCAATGCTTTAAGTTATATCAGTTTTTAATAAAACTAACCAAATGCAATGCACTGAGTTATATCCGTTTTTAATAAAACTAACCATATGCAAGGCTTTAAGTTATATCAGTTTTTAATAAAACTAACAAAATGCAATGCACTGAGTTATATCAGTTTTTAATAAAACTAACCATATGCAATGCTTTAAGTTATATCAGTTTTTAATAAAACTAACCAAATGCAATGCACTGAGTTATATCCGTTTTTAATAAAACTAACCATATGCAAGGCTTTAAGTTATATCAGTTTTTAATAAAACTAACAAAATGCAATGCACTGAGTTATATCAGTTTTTAATAAAACTAACCATATGCAAGGCTTTAAGTTATATCAGTTTTTAATAAAACTAACAAAATGCAATGCACTGAGTTATATCAGTTTTTAATAAAACTAACCATATGCAATGCTTTAAGTTATATCAGTTTATAATAAAACTAACACAATGCAATGCACTGAGTTATATCCGTTTTTAATAAAACTAACCATATGCAAGGCTTTAAGTTATATCAGTTTTTAATAAAACTAACAAAATGCAATGCACTGAGTTATATCAGTTTTTAATAAAACTAACCATATGCAATGCTTTAAGTTATATCAGTTTTTAATAAAACTAACCAAATGCAATGCACTGAGTTATATCCGTTTTTAATAAAACTAACCATATGCAAGGCTTTAAGTTATATCAGTTTTTAATAAAACTAACAAAATGCAATGCACTGAGTTATATCAGTTTTTAATAAAACTAACCATATGCAATGCTTTAAGTTATATCAGTTTTTAATAAAACTAACCAAATGCAATGCACTGAGTTATATCCGTTTTTAATAAAACTAACCATATGCAAGGCTTTAAGTTATATCAGTTTTTAATAAAACTAACAAAATGCAATGCACTGAGTTATATCAGTTTTTAATAAAACTAACCATATGCAATGCTTTAAGTTATATCAGTTTTTAATAAAACTAACCAAATGCAATGCACTGAGTTATATCCGTTTTTAATAAAACTAACCATATGCAAGGCTTTAAGTTATATCAGTTTTTAATAAAACTAACAAAATGCAATGCACTGAGTTATATCAGTTTTTAATAAAACTAACCATATGCAAGGCTTTAAGTTATATCAGTTTTTAATAAAACTAACAAAATGCAATGCACTGAGTTATATCAGTTTTTAATAAAACTAACCATATGCAATGCTTTAAGTTATATCAGTTTATAATAAAACTAACACAATGCAATGCACTGAGTTATATCCGTTTTTAATAAAACTAACCATATGCAAGGCTTTAAGTTATATCAGTTTTTAATAAAACTAACAAAATGCAATGCACTGAGTTATATCAGTTTTTAATAAAACTAACCATATGCAAGGCTTTAAGTTATATCAGTTTTTAATAAAACTAACAAAATGCAATGCACTGAGTTATATCAGTTTTTAATAAAACTAACCATATGCAATGCTTTAAGTTATATCAGTTTATAATAAAACTAACACAATGCAATGCACTGAGTTATATCCGTTTTTAATAAAACTAACCATATGCAAGGCTTTAAGTTATATCAGTTTTTAATAAAACTAACAAAATGCAATGCACTGAGTTATATCAGTTTTTAATAAAACTAACCATATGCAATGCTTTAAGTTATATCAGTTTTTAATAAAACTAACCAAATGCAATGCACTGAGTTATATCCGTTTTTAATAAAACTAACCATATGCAAGGCTTTAAGTTATATCAGTTTTTAATAAAACTAACAAAATGCAATGCACTGAGTTATATCAGTTTTTAATAAAACTAACCATATGCAATGCTTTAAGTTATATCAGTTTATAATAAAACTAACACAATGCAATGCACTGAGTTATATCCGTTTTTAATAAAACTAACCATATGCAAGGCTTTAAGTTATATCAGTTTTTAATAAAACTAACAAAATGCAATGCACTGAGTTATATCAGTTTTTAATAAAACTAACCATATGCAATGCTTTAAGTTATATCAGTTTTTAATAAAACTAACCAAATGCAATGCACTGAGTTATATCCGTTTTTAATAAAACTAACCATATGCAAGGCTTTAAGTTATATCAGTTTTTAATAAAACTAACAAAATGCAATGCACTGAGTTATATCAGTTTTTAATAAAACTAACCATATGCAATGCTTTAAGTTATATCAGTTTATAATAAAACTAACACAATGCAATGCACTGAGTTATATCCGTTTTTAATAAAACTAACCATATGCAAGGCTTTAAGTTATATCAGTTTTTAATAAAACTAACCATATGCAATGCTTTAAGTTATATCAGTTTTTAATAAAACTAACAAAATGCAATGCATTGAGTTATATCAGTTTTTGATAAAACTAACCATATGCAATGCTTTAAGTTATATCAGTTTTTAATAAAACTAACCAAATGCAATGCTTTAAGTTATATCAGTTTTTAATAAAACTAACAAAATGCAATGCACTGAGTTATATCAGTTTTTAATAAAACTAACCATATGCAATGCTTTAAGTTATATCAGTTTATAATAAAACTAACACAATGCAATGCACTGAGTTATATCAGTTTTTAATAAAACTAACCATATGCAATGCTTTAAGTTATATCAGTTTTTAATAAAACTAACCAAATGCAATGCTTTAAGTTATATCAGTTTTTAATAAAACTAACAAAATGCAATGCACTGAGTTATATCAGTTTTTAATAAAACTAACCATATGCAATGCTTTAAGTTATATCAGTTTATAATAAAACTAACACAATGCAATGCACTGAGTTATATCCGTTTTTAATAAAACTAACCATATGCAAGGCTTTAAGTTATATCAGTTTTTAATAAAACTAACAAAATGCAATGCACTGAGTTATATCAGTTTTTAATAAAACTAACCATATGCAATGCACTGAGTTATATCAGTTTTTAATAAAACTAACCATATGCAATGCTTTAAGTTATATCAGTTTTTAATAAAACTAACAAAATGCAATGCATTGAGTTATATCAGTTTTTGATAAAACTAACCATATGCAATGCTTTAAGTTATATCAGTTTTTAATAAAACTAACAAAATGCAATGCACTGAGTTATATCAGTTTTTAATAAAACTAACCATATGCAATGCACTGAGTTATATCAGTTTTTAATAAAACTAACCATATGCAATGCTTTAAGTTATATCAGTTTTTAATAAAACTAACAAAATGCAATGCATTGAGTTATATCAGTTTTTGATAAAACTAACCATATGCAATGCTTTAAGTTATATCAGTTTTTAATAAAACTAACAAAATGCAATGCACTGAGTTATATCAGTTTTTAATAAAACTAACCATATGCAATGCACTGAGTTATATCAGTTTTTAATAAAACTAACCATATGCAATGCTTTAAGTTATATCAGTTTTTAATAAAACTAACAAAATGCAATGCACTGAGTTATATCAGTTTTTAATAAAACTAACCATATGCAATGCACTGAGTTATATCAGTTTTTAATAAAACTAACCATATGCAATGCTTTAAGTTATATCAGTTTTTAATAAAACTAACAAAATGCAATGCACTGAGTTATATCAGTTTTTAATAAAACTAACCATATGCAATGCACTGAGTTATATCAGTTTTTAATAAAACTAACCATATGCAATGCTTTAAGTTATATCAGTTTTTAATAAAACTAACAAAATGCAATGCATTGAGTTATATCAGTTTTTGATAAAACTAATCATATGCAATGCTTTAAGTTATATCAGTTTTTAATAAAACTAACAAAATGCAATGCACTGAGTTATATCAGTTTTTAATAAAACTAACCATATGCAATGCACTGAGTTATATCAGTTTTTAATAAAACTAACCATATGCAATGCTTTAAGTTATATCAGTTTTTAATAAAACTAACAAAATGCAATGCACTGAGTTATATCAGTTTTTAATAAAACTAACCATATGCAATGCACTGAGTTATATCAGTTTTTAATAAAACTAACCATATGCAATGCTTTAAGTTATATCAGTTTTTAATAAAACTAACAAAATGCAATGCATTGAGTTATATCAGTTTTTGATAAAACTAACCATATGCAATGCTTTAAGTTATATCAGTTTTTAATAAAACTAACAAAATGCAATGCACTGAGTTATATCAGTTTTTAATAAAACTAACCATATGCAATGCTTTAAGTTATATCAGTTTTTAATAAAACTAACAAAATGCAATGCACTGAGTTATATCAGTTTTTAATAAAACTAACCATATGCAATGCACTGAGTTATATCAGTTTTTAATAAAACTAACCATATGCAATGCTTTAAGTTATATCAGTTTTTAATAAAACTAACAAAATGCAATGCATTGAGTTATATCAGTTTTTAATAAAACTAACCATATGCAATGCTTTAAGTTATATCAGTTTTTAATAAAACTAACAAAATGCAATGCACTGAGTTATATCAGTTTTTAATAAAACTAACCATATGCAATGCACTGAGTTATATCAGTTTTTAATAAAACTAACCATATGCAATGCTTTAAGTTATATCAGTTTTTAATAAAACTAACCATATGCAATGCACTGAGTTATATCAGTTTTTAATAAAACTAACCATATGCAATGCTTTAAGTTATATCAGTTTTTAATAAAACTAACAAAATGCAATGCACTGAGTTATATCAGTTTTTAATAAAACTAACCATATGCAATGCACTGAGTTATATCAGTTTTTAATAAAACTAACCATATGCAATGCTTTAAGTTATATCAGTTTTTAATAAAACTAACCATATGCAATGCACTGAGTTATATCAGTTTTTAATAAAACTAACCATATGCAATGCTTTAAGTTATATCAGTTTTTAATAAAACTAACAAAATGCAATGCACTGAGTTATATCAGTTTTTAATAAAACTAACCATATGCAATGCACTGAGTTATATCAGTTTTTAATAAAACTAACCATATGCAATGCTTTAAGTTATATCAGTTTTTAATAAAACTAACAAAATTCAATGCACTGAGTTATATCAGTTTTTAATAAAACTAACAAAATGCAATGCACTGAGTTATATCAGTTTTTAATAAAACTAACCATATGCAATGCTTTAAGTTATATCAGTTTTTAATAAAACTAACCATATGCAATGCTTTAAGTTATATCAGTTTTTAATAAAACTAACAAAATGCAATGCACTGAGTTATATCAGTTTTTAATAAAACTAACCATATGCAATGCACTGAGTTATATCAGTTTTTAATAAAACTAACCATATGCCATGCCTTAAGTTATATCAGTTTTTAATAAAACTAACAAAATGCAATGCACTGAGTTATATCAGTTTTTAATAAAACTAACCATATGCCATGCCTTAAGTTATATCAGTTTTTAATAAAACTAACAAAATGCAATGCACTGAGTTATATCAGTTTTTAATAAAACTAACCATATGCAATGCACTGAGTTATATCAGTTTTTAATAAAACTAACAAAATGCAATGCACTGAGTTATATCAGTTTTTAATAAAACTAACCATATGCAATGCACTGAGTTATATCAGTTTTTAATAAAACTAACCATATGCCATGCCTTAAGTTATATCAGTTTTTAATAAAACTAACAAAATGCAATGCACTGAGTTATATCAGTTTTTAATAAAACTAACCATATGCAATGCACTGAGTTATATCAGTTTTTAATAAAACTAACCATATGCCATGCCTTAAGTTATATCAGTTTTTAATAAAACTAACCATATGCCATGCCTTAAGTTATATCAGTTTTTAATAAAACTAACAATATGCAATGCACTGAGTTATATCAGTTTTTAATAAAACTAACCATATGCAATGCACTGAGTTATATCAGTTTTTAATAAAACTAACCATATGCAATGCTTTAAGTTATATCAGTTTTTAATAAAACTAACCATATGCAATGCTTTAAGTTATATCAGTTTTTAATAAAACTAACCATATGCAATGCACTGAGTTATATCAGTTTTTAATAAAACTAACCATATGCAATGCTTTAAGTTATATCAGTTTTTAATAAAACTAACAAAATGCAATGCACTGAGTTATATCAGTTTTTAATAAAACTAACCATATGCAATGCACTGAGTTATATCAGTTTTTAATAAAACTAACCATATGCAATGCTTTAAGTTATATCAGTTTTTAATAAAACTAACAAAATGCAATGCATTGAGTTATATCAGTTTTTGATAAAACTAACCATATGCAATGCTTTAAGTTATATCAGTTTTTAATAAAACTAACAAAATGCAATGCACTGAGTTATATCAGTTTTTAATAAAACTAACCATATGCAATGCACTGAGTTATATCAGTTTTTAATAAAACTAACCATATGCAATGCTTTAAGTTATATCAGTTTTTAATAAAACTAACAAAATGCAATGCATTGAGTTATATCAGTTTTTGATAAAACTAACCATATGCAATGCTTTAAGTTTTATCAGTTTTTAATAAAACTAACCATATGCAATGCTTTAAGTTATATCAGTTTTTAATAAAACTAACAAAATGCAATGCACTGAGTTATATCAGTTTTTAATAAAACTAACCATATGCAATGCACTGAGTTATATCAGTTTTTAATAAAACTAACCATATGCAATGCTTTAAGTTATATCAGTTTTTAATAAAACTAACAAAATGCAATGCATTGAGTTATATCAGTTTTTGATAAAACTAACCATATGCAATGCTTTAAGTTATATCAGTTTTTAATAAAACTAACAAAATGCAATGCATTGAGTTATATCAGTTTTTGATAAAACTAACCATATGCAATGCTTTAAGTTATATCAGTTTTTAATAAAACTAACCAAATGCAATGCTTTAAGTTATATCAGTTTTTAATAAAACTAACAAAATGCAATGCACTGAGTTATATCAGTTTTTAATAAAACTAACCATATGCAATGCTTTAAGTTATATCAGTTTATAATAAAACTAACACAATGCAATGCACTGAGTTATATCAGTTTTTAATAAAACTAACCATATGCAATGCTTTAAGTTATATCAGTTTTTAATAAAACTAACCAAATGCAATGCTTTAAGTTATATCAGTTTTTAATAAAACTAACAAAATGCAATGCACTGAGTTATATCAGTTTTTAATAAAACTAACCATATGCAATGCTTTAAGTTATATCAGTTTATAATAAAACTAACACAATGCAATGCACTGAGTTATATCCGTTTTTAATAAAACTAACCATATGCAAGGCTTTAAGTTATATCAGTTTTTAATAAAACTAACCATATCCAATGCTTTAAGTTATATCAGTTTTTAATAAAACTAACAAAATGCAATGCACTGAGTCATATCAGTTTTTAATAAAACTAACCATATGCAATGCTTTAAGTTATATCAGTTTTTAATAAAACTAACAAAATGCAATGCACTGAGTTATATCAGTTTTTAATAAAACTAACCATTTGCCATGCCTTAAGTTATATCAGTTTTTAATAAAACTAACAAAATGCAATGCACTGAGTTATATTCGTTTTTAGTAAAACTAACCATATGCAATGCACTGAGTTATATCAGTTTTTAATAAAACTAAACATATGCAATGCTTTAAGTTATATCAGTTTTTAATAAAACTAACAAAATGCAATGCACTGAGTTATATCAGTTTTTAATAAAACTAACAAAATGCAATGCACTGAGTTATATCAGTTTTTAATAAAACTAACAAAATGCAATGCATTAATAAAACTAACAAAATGCAATGCACTGAGTTATATCAGTTTTTAATAAAACTAACCATATGCAATGCTTTAAGTTATATCAGTTTTTAATAAAACTAACAAAATGCAATGCACTGAGTTATATCAGTTTTTAATAAAACTAACCATATGCAATGCTTTAAGTTATATCAGTTTTTAATAAAACTAACAAAATGCAATGCACTGAGTTATATCCGTTTTTAATAAAACTAACCATATGCAATGCTTTAAGTTATATCAGTTTTTAATAAAACTAACAAAATGCAATGCACTGAGTTATATCAGTTTTTAATAAAACTAACCATATGCAATGCACTGAGTTATATCAGTTTTTAATAAAACTAACAAAATGCAATGCACTGAGTTATATCAGTTTTTAATAAAACTAACCATATGCAATGCTTTAAGTTATATCAGTTTTTAATAAAACTAACCATATGCAATGCTTTAAGTTATATCAGTTTTTAATAAAACTAACAAAATGCAATGCATTGAGTTATATCAGTTTTTGATAAAACTAACCATATGCAATGCTTTAAGTTATATCAGTTTTTAATAAAACTAACCAAATGCAATGCTTTAAGTTATATCAGTTTTTAATAAAACTAACAAAATGCAATGCACTGAGTTATATCAGTTTTTAATAAAACTAACCATATGCAATGCACTGAGTTATATCAGTTTTTAATAAAACTAACCATATGCAATGCTTTAAGTTATATCAGTTTTTAATAAAACTAACAAAATGCAATGCATTGAGTTATATCAGTTTTTGATAAAACTAACCATATGCAATGCTTTAAGTTATATCAGTTTTTAATAAAACTAACAAAATGCAATGCATTGAGTTATATCAGTTTTTGATAAAACTAACCATATGCAATGCTTTAAGTTATATCAGTTTTTAATAAAACTAACCAAATGCAATGCACTGAGTTATATCCGTTTTTAATAAAACTAACCATATGCAATGCTTTAAGTTATATCAGTTTTTAATAAAACTAACAAAATGCAATGCATTGAGTTATATCAGTTTTTAATAAAACTAACCATATGCAATGCTTTAAGTTATATCAGTTTTTAACAAAACTAACAAAATGCAATGCATTGATTTATATCAGTTTTTAATAAAACTAACAAAATGCAATGCACTGAGTTATATCAGTTTTTAATAAAACTAACAAAATGCAATGCATTGAGTTATATCAGTTTTTAATAAAACTAACAAAATGCAATGCACTGAGTTATATCCGTTTTTAATAAAACTAACCATATGCAATGCACTGAGTTATATCAGTTTTTAATAAAACTAATAAAATGCAATGCACTGAGTTACATCAGTTTTTAAGAAAACTAACCATATGCAATGCTTTAAGTTATATCAGTTTTTAATAAAACTAACAAAATGCAATGCACTGAGTTATATCAGTTTTTAATAAAACTAACCATATGCAATGCTTTAAGTTATATCAGTTTTTAATAAAACTAACAAAATGCAATGCATTCATTTATATCAGTTTTTAATAAAACTAACAAAATGCAATGCACTGAGTTATATCAGTTTTTAATAAAACTAACAAAATGCAATGCATTGATTTATATCAGTTTTTAATAAAACTAACAAAATGCAATGCACTGAGTTATATCCGTTTTTAATAAAACTAACCATATGCAATGCACTGAGTTATATCAGTTTTTAATAAAACTAATAAAATGCAATGCACTGAGTTACATCAGTTTTTAAGAAAACTAACCATATGCAATGCTTTAAGTTATATCAGTTTTTAATAAAACTAACAAAATGCAATGCACTGAGTTACATCAGTTTTTAATAAAACTAACCATATGCAATGCTTTAAGTTATATCAGTTTTTAATAAAACTAATAAAATGCAATGCACTGAGTTACATCAGTTTTTAAGAAAACTAACCATATGCAATGCTTTAAGTTATATCAGTTTTTAATAAAACTAATAAAATGCAATGCACTGATTTATATCAGTTTTTAATAAAACTAACAAAATGCAATGCACTGAGTTATATCAGTTTTTAATAAAACTAACCATATGCAATGCTTTAAGTTATATCAGTTTTTAATAAAACTAACAAAATGCAATGCATTGATTTATATCAGTTTTTAATAAAACTAACAAAATGCAATGCACTGAGTTATATCCGTTTTTAATAAAACTAACCATATGCAATGCACTGAGTTATATCAGTTTTTAATAAAACTAATAAAATGCAATGCACTGAGTTACATCAGTTTTTAAGAAAACTAACCATATGCAATGCTTTAAGTTATATCAGTTTTTAATAAAACTAACAAAATGCAATGCACTGAGTTACATCAGTTTTTAATAAAACTAACCATATGCAATGCTTTAAGTTATATCAGTTTTTAATAAAACTAACAAAATGCAATGCACTGAGTTACATCAGTTTTTAATAAAACTAACCATATGCAATGCTTTAAGTTATATCAGTTTTTAATAAAACTAATAAAATGCAATGCACTGAGTTACATCAGTTTTTAAGAAAACTAACCATATGCAATGCTTTAAGTTATATCAGTTTTTAATAAAACTAACAAAATGCAATGCACTGAGTTATATCCGTTTTTAATAAAACTAACCATATGCAATGCACTGAGTTATATCAGTTTTTAATAAAACTAATAAAATGCAATGCACTGAGTTACATCAGTTTTTAAGAAAACTAACCATATGCAATGCTTTAAGTTATATCAGTTTTTAATAAAACTAACAAAATGCAATGCACTGAGTTATATCAGTTTTTAATAAAACTAACCATATGCAATGCTTTAAGTTATATCAGTTTTTAATAAAACTAACAAAATGCAATGCATTGATTTATATCAGTTTTTAATAAAACTAACAAAATGCAATGCACTGAGTTATATCAGTTTTTAATAAAACTAACAAAATGCAATGCATTGATTTATATCAGTTTTTAATAAAACTAACAAAATGCAATGCACTGAGTTATATCCGTTTTTAATAAAACTAACCATATGCAATGCACTGAGTTATATCAGTTTTTAATAAAACTAATAAAATGCAATGCACTGAGTTACATCAGTTTTTAAGAAAACTAACCATATGCAATGCTTTAAGTTATATCAGTTTTTAATAAAACTAATAAAATGCAATGCACTGAGTTACATCAGTTTTTAAGAAAACTAACCATATGCACTGCTTTAAGTTATATCAGTTTTTAATAAAACTAACAAAATGCAATGCATTGATTTATATCAGTTTTTAATAAAACTAACAAAATGCAATGCACTGAGTTATATCAGTTTTTAATAAAACTAACAAAATGCAATGCATTGATTTATATCAGTTTTTAATAAAACTAACCATATGCAATGCACTGAGTTATATCCGTTTTTAATAAAACTAACCATATGCAATGCACTGAGTTATATCAGTTTTTAATAAAACTAACCATTTGCCATGCCTTAAGTTATATCAGTTTTTAATAAAACTAACAAAATGCAATGCACTGAGTTATATTCGTTTTTAGTAAAACTAACCATATGCAATGCACTGAGTTATATCAGTTTTTAATAAAACTAAACATATGCAATGCTTTAAGTTATATCAGTTTTTAATAAAACTAACAAAATGCAATGCACTGAGTTATATCAGTTTTTAATAAAACTAACAAAATGCAATGCACTGAGTTATATCAGTTTTTAATAAAACTAACAAAATGCAATGCATTAATAAAACTAACAAAATGCAATGCACTGAGTTATATCAGTTTTTAATAAAACTAACCATATGCAATGCTTTAAGTTATATCAGTTTTTAATAAAACTAACAAAATGCAATGCACTGAGTTATATCAGTTTTTAATAAAACTAACCATATGCAATGCTTTAAGTTATATCAGTTTTTAATAAAACTAACAAAATGCAATGCACTGAGTTATATCCGTTTTTAATAAAACTAACCATATGCAATGCTTTAAGTTATATCAGTTTTTAATAAAACTAACAAAATGCAATGCACTGAGTTATATCAGTTTTTAATAAAACTAACCATATGCAATGCACTGAGTTATATCAGTTTTTAATAAAACTAACAAAATGCAATGCACTGAGTTATATCAGTTTTTAATAAAACTAACCATATGCAATGCTTTAAGTTATATCAGTTTTTAATAAAACTAACCATATGCAATGCTTTAAGTTATATCAGTTTTTAATAAAACTAACAAAATGCAATGCATTGAGTTATATCAGTTTTTGATAAAACTAACCATATGCAATGCTTTAAGTTATATCAGTTTTTAATAAAACTAACCAAATGCAATGCTTTAAGTTATATCAGTTTTTAATAAAACTAACAAAATGCAATGCACTGAGTTATATCAGTTTTTAATAAAACTAACCATATGCAATGCACTGAGTTATATCAGTTTTTAATAAAACTAACCATATGCAATGCTTTAAGTTATATCAGTTTTTAATAAAACTAACAAAATGCAATGCATTGAGTTATATCAGTTTTTGATAAAACTAACCATATGCAATGCTTTAAGTTATATCAGTTTTTAATAAAACTAACAAAATGCAATGCATTGAGTTATATCAGTTTTTGATAAAACTAACCATATGCAATGCTTTAAGTTATATCAGTTTTTAATAAAACTAACCAAATGCAATGCACTGAGTTATATCCGTTTTTAATAAAACTAACCATATGCAATGCTTTAAGTTATATCAGTTTTTAATAAAACTAACAAAATGCAATGCATTGAGTTATATCAGTTTTTAATAAAACTAACCATATGCAATGCTTTAAGTTATATCAGTTTTTAACAAAACTAACAAAATGCAATGCATTGATTTATATCAGTTTTTAATAAAACTAACAAAATGCAATGCACTGAGTTATATCAGTTTTTAATAAAACTAACAAAATGCAATGCATTGAGTTATATCAGTTTTTAATAAAACTAACAAAATGCAATGCACTGAGTTATATCCGTTTTTAATAAAACTAACCATATGCAATGCACTGAGTTATATCAGTTTTTAATAAAACTAATAAAATGCAATGCACTGAGTTACATCAGTTTTTAAGAAAACTAACCATATGCAATGCTTTAAGTTATATCAGTTTTTAATAAAACTAACAAAATGCAATGCACTGAGTTATATCAGTTTTTAATAAAACTAACCATATGCAATGCTTTAAGTTATATCAGTTTTTAATAAAACTAACAAAATGCAATGCATTGATTTATATCAGTTTTTAATAAAACTAACAAAATGCAATGCACTGAGTTATATCAGTTTTTAATAAAACTAACAAAATGCAATGCATTGATTTATATCAGTTTTTAATAAAACTAACAAAATGCAATGCACTGAGTTATATCCGTTTTTAATAAAACTAACCATATGCAATGCACTGAGTTATATCAGTTTTTAATAAAACTAATAAAATGCAATGCACTGAGTTACATCAGTTTTTAAGAAAACTAACCATATGCAATGCTTTAAGTTATATCAGTTTTTAATAAAACTAACAAAATGCAATGCACTGAGTTACATCAGTTTTTAATAAAACTAACCATATGCAATGCTTTAAGTTATATCAGTTTTTAATAAAACTAATAAAATGCAATGCACTGAGTTACATCAGTTTTTAAGAAAACTAACCATATGCAATGCTTTAAGTTATATCAGTTTTTAATAAAACTAATAAAATGCAATGCACTGATTTATATCAGTTTTTAATAAAACTAACAAAATGCAATGCACTGAGTTATATCAGTTTTTAATAAAACTAACCATATGCAATGCTTTAAGTTATATCAGTTTTTAATAAAACTAACAAAATGCAATGCATTGATTTATATCAGTTTTTAATAAAACTAACAAAATGCAATGCACTGAGTTATATCCGTTTTTAATAAAACTAACCATATGCAATGCACTGAGTTATATCAGTTTTTAATAAAACTAATAAAATGCAATGCACTGAGTTACATCAGTTTTTAATAAAACTAACCATATGCAATGCTTTAAGTTATATCAGTTTTTAATAAAACTAACAAAATGCAATGCACTGAGTTACATCAGTTTTTAATAAAACTAACCATATGCAATGCTTTAAGTTATATCAGTTTTTAATAAAACTAACAAAATGCAATGCACTGAGTTACATCAGTTTTTAATAAAACTAACCATATGCAATGCTTTAAGTTATATCAGTTTTTAATAAAACTAATAAAATGCAATGCACTGAGTTACATCAGTTTTTAAGAAAACTAACCATATGCAATGCTTTAAGTTATATCAGTTTTTAATAAAACTAACAAAATGCAATGCACTGAGTTATATCCGTTTTTAATAAAACTAACCATATGCAATGCACTGAGTTATATCAGTTTTTAATAAAACTAATAAAATGCAATGCACTGAGTTACATCAGTTTTTAAGAAAACTAACCATATGCAATGCTTTAAGTTATATCAGTTTTTAATAAAACTAACAAAATGCAATGCATTGATTTATATCAGTTTTTAATAAAACTAACAAAATGCAATGCACTGAGTTATATCAGTTTTTAATAAAACTAACAAAATGCAATGCATTGATTTATATCAGTTTTTAATAAAACTAACAAAATGCAATGCACTGAGTTATATCCGTTTTTAATAA
Organism: Ceratitis rosa; assembly: GCA_037013455.1. Lineage (NCBI taxonomy): Eukaryota > Metazoa > Arthropoda > Insecta > Diptera > Tephritidae > Ceratitis > Ceratitis rosa. The sequence continues at coordinate 14,737 of JAWMAG010000322.1, read as the reverse complement.
AACTAACCATATGCAATGCACTGAGTTATATCAGTTTTTAATAAAACTAATAAAATGCAATGCACTGAGTTACATCAGTTTTTAAGAAAACTAACCATATGCAATGCTTTAAGTTATATCAGTTTTTAATAAAACTAATAAAATGCAATGCACTGAGTTACATCAGTTTTTAAGAAAACTAACCATATGCAATGCTTTAAGTTATATCAGTTTTTAATAAAACTAACAAAATGCAATGCATTGATTTATATCAGTTTTTAATAAAACTAACAAAATGCAATGCACTGAGTTATATCAGTTTTTAATAAAACTAACAAAATGCAATGCATTGATTTATATCAGTTTTTAATAAAACTAACAAAATGCAATGCACTGAGTTATATCCGTTTTTAATAAAACTAACCATATGCAATGCACTGAGTTATATCAGTTTTTAATAAAACTAATAAAATGCAATGCACTGAGTTACATCAGTTTTTAAGAAAACTAACCATATGCAATGCTTTAAGTTATATCAGTTTTTAATAAAACTAACAAAATGCAATGCACTGAGTTACATCAGTTTTTAATAAAACTAACCATATGCAATGCTTTAAGTTATATCAGTTTTTAATAAAACTAACAAAATGCAATGCACTGAGTTATATCAGTTTTTAATAAAACTAACCATATGCAATGCTTTAAGTTATATCAGTTTTTAATAAAACTAACAAAATGCAATGCATTGATTTATATCAGTTTTTAATAAAACTAACCATATGCAATGCTTTAAGTTATATCAGTTTTTAATAAAACTAACAAAATGCAATGCACTGAGTTATATCCGTTTTTAATAAAACTAACCATATGCAATGCACTGAGTTATATCAGTTTTTAATAAAACTAATAAAATGCAATGCACTGAGTTACATCAGTTTTTAAGAAAACTAACCATATGCAATGCTTTAAGTTATATCAGTTTTTAATAAAACTAACAAAATGCAATGCACTGAGTTACATCAGTTTTTAATAAAACTAACCATATGCAATGCTTTAAGTTATATCAGTTTTTAATAAAACTAACAAAATGCAATGCACTGAGTTATATCAGTTTTTAATAAAACTAACCATATGCAATGCTTTAAGTTATATCAGTTTTTAATAAAACTAACAAAATGCAATGCACTGAGTTATATCAGTTTTTAATAAAACTAACCATATGCAATGCTTTAAGTTATATCAGTTTTTAATAAAACTAATAAAATGCAATGCACTGAGTTACATCAGTTTTTAAGAAAACTAACCATATGCAATGCTTTAAGTTATATCAGTTTTTAATAAAACTAATAAAATGCAATGCACTGAGTTACATCAGTTTTTAAGAAAACTAACCATATGCAATGCTTTAAGTTATATCAGTTTTTAATAAAACTAACAAAATGCAATGCACTGAGTTATATCCGTTTTTAATAAAACTAACCATATGCAATGCACTGAGTTATATCAGTTTTTAATAAAACTAATAAAATGCAATGCACTGAGTTACATCAGTTTTAAAGAAAACTAACCATATGCAATGCTTTAAGTTATATCAGTTTTTAATAAAACTAACAAAATGCAATGCATTGATTTATATCAGTTTTTAATAAAACTAACAAAATGCAATGCACTGAGTTATATCAGTTTTTAATAAAACTAACAAAATGCAATGCATTGATTTATATCAGTTTTTAATAAAACTAACAAAATGCAATGCACTGAGTTATATCCGTTTTTAATAAAACTAACCATATGCAATGCACTGAGTTATATCAGTTTTTAATAAAACTAATAAAATGCAATGCACTGAGTTACATCAGTTTTTAAGAAAACTAACCATATGCAATGCTTTAAGTTATATCAGTTTTTAATAAAACTAATAAAATGCAATGCACTGAGTTACATCAGTTTTTAAGAAAACTAACCATATGCAATGCTTTAAGTTATATCAGTTTTTAATAAAACTAACAAAATGCAATGCATTGATTTATATCAGTTTTTAATAAAACTAACAAAATGCAATGCACTGAGTTATATCAGTTTTTAATAAAACTAACAAAATGCAATGCATTGATTTATATCAGTTTTTAATAAAACTAACAAAATGCAATGCACTGAGTTATATCCGTTTTTAATAAAACTAACCATATGCAATGCACTGAGTTATATCAGTTTTTAATAAAACTAATAAAATGCAATGCACTGAGTTACATCAGTTTTTAAGAAAACTAACCATATGCAATGCTTTAAGTTATATCAGTTTTTAATAAAACTAACAAAATGCAATGCACTGAGTTATATCCGTTTTTAATAAAACTAACAAAATGCAATGCATTGATTTATATCAGTTTTTAATAAAACTAACAAAATGCAATGCATTGAGTTATATCAGTTTTTAATAAAACTAACCATATGCAATGCACTGAGTTATATCAGTTTTTAATAAAACTAACCATATGCAATGCTTTAAGTTATATCAGTTTTTAATAAAACTAACAAAATGCAATGCATTGAGTTATATCAGTTTTTAATAAAACTAACCATATGCAATGCTTTAAGTTATATCAGTTTTTAACAAAACTAACAAAATGCAATGCATTGATTTATATCAGTTTTTAATAAAACTAACAAAATGCAATGCATTGAGTTATATCAGTTTTTAATAAAACTAACCATATGCAATGCTTTAAGTTATATCAGTTTTTAATAAAACTAACAAAATGCAATGCACTGAGTTATATCCGTTTTTAATAAAACTAACCATATGCAATGCACTGAGTTATATCAGTTTTTAATAAAACTAACCATATGCAATGCTTTAAGTTATATCAGTTTTTAACAAAACTAACAAAATGCAATGCATTGATTTATATCAGTTTTTAATAAAACTAACAAAATGCAATGCACTGAGTTATATCCGTTTTTAATAAAACTAACCATATGCAATGCACTGAGTTATATCAGTTTTTAATAAAACTAACAAAATGCAATGCACTGAGTTACATCAGTTTTTAAGAAAACTAACCATATGCAATGCTTTAAGTTATATCAGTTTTTAATAAAACTAACAAAATGCAATGCACTGAGTTATATCAGTTTTTAATAAAACTAACCATATGCAATGCTTTAAGTTATATCAGTTTTTAATAAAACTAACAAAATGCAATGCACTGAGTTATATCAGTTTTTAATAAAACTAACCATATGCAATGCACTGAGTTATATCAGTTTTTAATAAAACTAACCATATGCAATGCTTTAAGTTATATCAGTTTTTAATAAAACTAACAAAATGCAATGCATTGAGTTATATCAGTTTTTGATAAAACTAACCATATGCAATGCTTTAAGTTATATCAGTTTTTAATAAAACTAACAAAATGCAATGCATTGAGTTATATCAGTTTTTGATAAAACTAACCATATGCAATGCTTTAAGTTATATCAGTTTTTAATAAAACTAACCAAATGCAATGCACTGAGTTATATCCGTTTTTAATAAAACTAACAAAATGCAATGCATTGATTTATATCAGTTTTTAATAAAACTAACAAAATGCAATGCATTGAGTTATATCAGTTTTTAATAAAACTAACCATATGCAATGCACTGAGTTATATCAGTTTTTAATAAAACTAACCATATGCAATGCTTTAAGTTATATCAGTTTTTAATAAAACTAACAAAATGCAATGCATTGAGTTATATCAGTTTTTAATAAAACTAACCATATGCAATGCTTTAAGTTATATCAGTTTTTAACAAAACTAACAAAATGCAATGCATTGATTTATATCAGTTTTTAATAAAACTAACAAAATGCAATGCATTGAGTTATATCAGTTTTTAATAAAACTAACCATATGCAATGCTTTAAGTTATATCAGTTTTTAATAAAACTAACAAAATGCAATGCACTGAGTTATAAACGTTTTTAATAAAACTAACCATATGCAATGCACTGAGTTATATCAGTTTTTAATAAAACTAACCATATGCAATGCTTTAAGTTATATCAGTTTTTAACAAAACTAACCATATGCAATGCTTTAAGTTATATCAGTTTTTAATAAAACTAACCAAATGCAATGCACTGAGTTATATCCGTTTTTAATAAAACTAACCATATGCAATGCACTGAGTTATATCAGTTTTTAATAAAACTAACCATATGCAATGCTTTAAGTTATATCAGTTTTTAATAAAACTAACAAAATGCAATGCATTGAGTTTTTGATAAAACTAACCATATGCAATGCTTTAAGTTATATCAGTTTTTAATAAAACTAACAAAATGCAATGCATTGAGTTATATCAGTTTTTGATAAAACTAACCATATGCAATGCTTTAAGTTATATCAGTTTTTAATAAAACTAACAAAATGCAATGCATTGAGTTATATCAGTTTTTGATAAAACTAACCATATGCAATGCTTTAAGTTATATCAGTTTTTAATAAAACTAACCAAATGCAATGCACTGAGTTATATCCGTTTTTAATAAAACTAACCATATGCAATGCTTTAAGTTATATCAGTTTTTAATAAAACTAACAAAATGCAATGCATTGAGTTATATCAGTTTTTGATAAAACTAACCATATGCAATGCACTGAGTTATATCAGTTTTTAATAAAACTAACCATATGCAATGCTTTAAGTTATATCAGTTTTTAATAAAACTAACAAAATGCAATGCATTGAGTTATATCAGTTTTTGATAAAACTAACCATATGCAATGCTTTAAGTTATATCAGTTTTTAATAAAACTAACAAAATGCAATGCATTGATTTATATCAGTTTTTAATAAAACTAACAAAATGCAATGCATTGAGTTATATCAGTTTTTAATAAAACTAACCATATGCAATGCTTTAAGTTATATCAGTTTTTAATAAAACTAACAAAATGCAATGCATTGAGTTATATCAGTTTTTAATAAAACTAACCATATGCAATGCACTGAGTTATATCAGTTTTTAATAAAACTAACCATATGCAATGCTTTAAGTTATATCAGTTTTTAATAAAACTAACAAAATGCAATGCATTGAGTTATATCAGTTTTTAATAAAACTAACCATATGCAATGCACTGAGTTATATCAGTTTTTAATAAAACTAACCAAATGCAATGCATTGAGTTATATCAGTTTTTAATAAAACTAACAAATGCAATGCATTGAGTTATATCAGTTTTTAATAAAACTAACCATATGCAATGCTTTAAGTTATATCAGTTTTTAATAAAACTAACAAAATGCAATGCATTGAGTTATATCAGTTTTTAATAAAACTAACCATATGCAATGCACTGAGTTATATCAGTTTTTAATAAAACTAACCATATGCAATGCTTTAAGTTATATCAGTTTTTAATAAAACTAACAAAATGCAATGCATTGAGTTATATCAGTTTTAATAAAACTAACCATATGCAATGCACTGAGTTATATCAGTTTTTAATAAAACTAACCATATGCAATGCTTTAAGTTATATCAGTTTTTAATAAAACTAACAAAATGCAATGCATTGAGTTATATCAGTTTTTAATAAAACTAACCATATGCAATGCTTTAAGTTATATCAGTTTTTAATAAACTAACAAAATGCAATGCATTGAGTTATATCAGTTTTTAATAAAACTAACCATATGCAATGCTTTAAGTTATATCAGTTTTTAATAAAACTAACAAAATGCAATGCATTGAGTTATATCAGTTTTTAATAAAACTAACAAAATGCAATGCATTGAGTTATATCAGTTTTTAATAAAACTAACCATATGCAATGCTTTAAGTTATATCAGTTTTTAATAAAACTAACAAATGCAATGCATTGAGTTATATCAGTTTTTAATAAAACTAACAAAATGCAATGCATTGAGTTATATCAGTTTTTAATAAAACTAACAAAATGCAATGCATTGAGTTATATCAGTTTTTAATAAAACTAACCATATGCAATGCTTTAAGTTATATCAGTTTTTAATAAAACTAACAAAATGCAATGCATTGAGTTATATCAGTTTTTAATAAAACTAACCATATGCAATGCTTTAAGTTATATCAGTTTTTAATAAAACTAACAAAATGCAATGCATTGAGTTATATCAGTTTTTAATAAAACTAACAAATGCAATGCATTGAGTTATATCAGTTTTTAATAAAACTAACCATATGCAATGCTTTAAGTTATATCAGTTTTTAATAAAACTAACAAAATGCAATGCATTGATTTATATCAGTTTTTAATAAAACTAACAAAATGCAATGCATTGAGTTATATCAGTTTTTAATAAAACTAACCATATGCAATGCTTTAAGTTATATCAGTTTTTAATAAAACTAACAAAATGCAATGCATTGAGTTATATCAGTTTTTAATAAAACTAACCATATGCAATGCATTAAGTTATATCAGTTTTTAATAAAACTAACAAAATGCAATGCATTGAGTTATATCAGTTTTTAATAAAACTAACCATATGCAATGCTTTAAGTTATATCAGTTTTAATAAAACTAACAAAATGCAATGCATTGAGTTATATCAGTTTTTAATAAAACTAACAAAATGCAATGCATTGAGTTATATCAGTTTTTAATAAAACTAACCATATGCAATGCTTTAAGTTATATCAGTTTTTAATAAAACTAACAAAATGCAATGCATTGATTTATATCAGTTTTTAATAAAACTAACAAAATGCAATGCATTGAGTTATATCAGTTTTTAATAAAACTAACCAAATGCAATGCATTAAGTTATATCAGTTTTTAATAAAACTAACAAAATGCAATGCTTTGAGTTATATCAGTTTTTAATAAAACTAACAAAATGCAATGCATTGAGTTATATCAGTTTTTAATAAAACTAACCATATGCAATGCTTTAAGTTATATCAGTTTTTAATAAAACTAACAAAATGCAATGCATTGATTTATATCAGTTTTTAATAAAACTAACAAAATGCAATGCATTGAGTTATATCAGTTTTTAATAAAACTAACCATATGCAATGCTTTAAGTTATATCAGTTTTTAATAAAACTAACAAAATGCAATGCATTGATTTATATCAGTTTTTAATAAAACTAACAAAATGCAATGCATTGAGTTATATCAGTTTTTAATAAAACTAACCATATGCAATGCTTTAAGTTATATCAGTTTTTAATAAAACTAACAAAATGCAATGCATTGAGTTATATCAGTTTTTAATAAAACTAACCATATGCAATGCTTTAAGTTATATCAGTTTTAATAAAACTAACAAAATGCAATGCATTGATTTATATCAGTTTTAATAAAACTAACAAAATGCAATGCATTGAGTTATATCAGTTTTTAATAAAACTAACCATATGCAATGCTTTAAGTTATATCAGTTTTTAATAAAACTAACAAAATGCAATGCATTGATTTATATCAGTTTTTAATAAAACTAACAAAATGCAATGCATTGAGTTATATCAGTTTTTAATAAAACTAACCATATGCAATGCTTTAAGTTATATCAGTTTTTAATAAAACTAACAAAATGCAATGCATTGATTTATATCAGTTTTTAATAAAACTAACAAAATGCAATGCATTGAGTTATATCAGTTTTTAATAAAACTAACCATATGCAATGCTTTAAGTTATATCAGTTTTTAATAAAACTAACAAAATGCAATGCATTGATTTATATCAGTTTTTAATAAAACTAACAAAATGCAATGCATTGAGTTATATCAGTTTTTAATAAAACTAACCATATGCAATGCTTTAAGTTATATCAGTTTTTAATAAAACTAACAAAATGCAATGCATTGATTTATATCAGTTTTTAATAAAACTAACAAAATGCAATGCATTGAGTTATATCAGTTTTTAATAAAACTAACCATATGCAATGCTTTAAGTTATATCAGTTTTTAATAAAACTAACAAAATGCAATGCATTGATTTATATCAGTTTTTAATAAAACTAACAAAATGCAATGCATTGAGTTATATCAGTTTTTAATAAAACTAACCATATGCAATGCTTTAAGTTATATCAGTTTTTAATAAAACTAACAAAATGCAATGCATTAAGTTATATCAGTTTTTAATAAAACTAACAAAATGCAATGCATTGATTTATATCAGTTTTTAATAAAACTAACAAAATGCAATGCATTGAGTTATATCAGTTTTTAATAAAACTAACCATATGCAATGCTTTAAGTTATATCAGTTTTTAATAAAACTAACAAAATGCAATGCATTGATTTATATCAGTTTTTAATAAAACTAACAAAATGCAATGCATTGAGTTATATCAGTTTTTAATAAAACTAACCATATGCAATGCTTTAAGTTATATCAGTTTTTAATAAAACTAACAAAATGCAATGCATTAAGTTATATCAGTTTTTAATAAAACTAACAAAATGCAATGCATTGAGTTATATCAGTTTTTAATAAAACTAACAAAATGCAATGCATTAAGTTATATCAGTTTTTAATAAAACTAACAATATGCAATGCTTTAAGTTATATCAGTTTTTAATAAAACTAACAAAATGCAATGCATTGAGTTATATCAGTTTTTAATAAAACTAACCATATGCAATGCTTTAAGTTATATCAGTTTTTAATAAAACTAACAAAATGCAATGCATTGATTTATATCAGTTTTTAATAAAACTAACAAAATGCAATGCATTGAGTTATATCAGTTTTTAATAAAACTAACCATATGCAATGCTTTAAGTTATATCAGTTTTTAATAAAACTAACAAAATGCAATGCATTAGATTTATATCAGTTTTTAATAAAACTAACAAAATGCAATGCATTGAGTTATATCAGTTTTTAATAAAACTAACCATATGCAATGCTTTAAGTTATATCAGTTTTTAATAAAACTAACAAAATGCAATGCATTAAGTTATATCAGTTTTTAATAAAACTAACAAAATGCAATGCATTGATTTATATCAGTTTTTAATAAAACTAACAAAATGCAATGCATTGAGTTATATCAGTTTTTAATAAAACTAACATATGCAATGCTTTAAGTTATATCAGTTTTTAATAAAACTAACAAAATGCAATGCATTGATTTATATCAGTTTTTAATAAAACTAACAAAATGCAATGCATTGAGTTATATCAGTTTTTAATAAAACTAACCATATGCAATGCTTTAAGTTATATCAGTTTTTAATAAAACTAACAAAATGCAATGCATTGATTTATATCAGTTTTTAATAAAACTAACAAAATGCAATGCATTGAGTTATATCAGTTTTTAATAAAACTAACCATATGCAATGCTTTAAGTTATATCAGTTTTTAATAAAACTAACAAAATGCAATGCATTGATTTATATCAGTTTTTAATAAAACTAACAAAATGCAATGCATTGAGTTATATCAGTTTTTAATAAAACTAACCAAATGCAATGCTTTAAGTTATATCAGTTTTTAATAAAACTAACAAAATGCAATGCATTGATTTATATCAGTTTTTAATAAAACTAACAAAATGCAATGCATTGAGTTATATCAGTTTTTAATAAAACTAACCATATGCAATGCTTTAAGTTATATCAGTTTTTAATAAAACTAACAAAATGCAATGCATTAGTTATATCAGTTTTTAATAAAACTAACAAAATGCAATGCATTGATTTATATCAGTTTTTAATAAAACTAACAAAATGCAATGCATTGAGTTATATCAGTTTTTAATAAAACTAACCATATGCAATGCTTTAAGTTATATCAGTTTTTAATAAAACTAACAAAATGCAATGCATTGATTTATATCAGTTTTTAATAAAACTAACAAAATGCAATGCATTGAGTTATATCAGTTTTTAATAAAACTAACCATATGCAATGCTTTAAGTTATATCAGTTTTTAATAAAACTAACAAAATGCAATGCATTGAAGTTATATCAGTTTTTAATAAAACTAACAAAATGCAATGCATTGAGTTATATCAGTTTTTAATAAAACTAACCATATGCAATGCTTTAAGTTATATCAGTTTTTAATAAAACTAACAAAATGCAATGCATTAAGTTATATCAGTTTTTAATAAAACTAACAAAATGCAATGCATTGATTTATATCAGTTTTTAATAAAACTAACAAAATGCAATGCATTGAGTTATATCAGTTTTTAATAAAACTAACCATATGCAATGCTTTAAGTTATATCAGTTTTTAATAAAACTAACAAAATGCAATGCATTAAGTTATATCAGTTTTTAATAAAACTAACAAAATGCAATGCATTGATTTATATCAGTTTTTAATAAAACTAACAAAATGCAATGCATTGAGTTATATCAGTTTTTAATAAAACTAACCATATGCAATGCTTTAAGTTATATCAGTTTTTAATAAAACTAACAAAATGCAATGCATTAAGTTATATCAGTTTTTAATAAAACTAACAAAATGCAATGCATTGATTTATATCAGTTTTAATAAAACTAACAAAATGCAATGCATTGAGTTATATCAGTTTTTAATAAAACTAACCAAATGCAATGCTTTAAGTTATATCAGTTTTTAATAAAACTAACAAAATGCAATGCATTGATTTATATCAGTTTTTAATAAAACTAACAAAATGCAATGCATTGAGTTATATCAGTTTTTAATAAAACTAACCATATGCAATGCTTTAAGTTATATCAGTTTTTAATAAAACTAACAAAATGCAATGCATTAAGTTATATCAGTTTTTAATAAAACTAACAAAATGCAATGCATTGAGTTATATCAGTTTTTAATAAAACTAACAAAATGCAATGCATTGAGTTATATCAGTTTTTAATAAAACTAACCATATGCAATGCTTTAAGTTATATCAGTTTTTAATAAAACTAACAAAATGCAATGCATTGATTTATATCAGTTTTTAATAAAACTAACAAAATGCAATGCATTGAGTTATATCAGTTTTTAATAAAACTAACCATATGCAATGCTTTAAGTTATATCAGTTTTTAATAAAACTAACAAAATGCAATGCATTGAGTTATATCAGTTTTTAATAAAACTAACAAAATGCAATGCATTGAGTTATATCAGTTTTTAATAAAACTAACAAAATGCAATGCATTGAGTTATATCAGTTTTTAATAAAACTAACAAAATGCAATGCATTGAAGTTATATCAGTTTTTAATAAAACTAACAAAATGCAATGCATTGAGTTATATCAGTTTTTAATAAAACTAACAAAATGCAATGCTTTAAGTTATATCAGTTTTTAATAAAACTAACAAAATGCAATGCATTTAAGTTATATCAGTTTTTAATAAAACTAACAAAATGCAATGCATTGATTTATATCAGTTTTTAATAAAACTAACAAAATGCAATGCATTGAGTTATATCAGTTTTTAATAAAACTAACAAAATGCAATGCATTGATTTATATCAGTTTTTAATAAAACTAACAAAATGCAATGCATTGAGTTATATCAGTTTTTAATAAAACTAACCATATGCAATGCTTTAAGTTATATCAGTTTTTAATAAAACTAACAAAATGCAATGCATTAAGTTATATCAGTTTTTAATAAAACTAACAAAATGCAATGCATTGATTTATATCAGTTTTTAATAAAACTAACCAAAATGCAATGCATTGAGTTATATCAGTTTTTAATAAAACTAACAAAATGCAATGCATTAAGTTATATCAGTTTTTAATAAAACTAACAAAATGCAATGCATTGATTTATATCAGTTTTTAATAAAACTAACAAAATGCAATGCATTGAGTTATATCAGTTTTTAATAAAACTAACCATATGCAATGCTTTAAGTTATATCAGTTTTTAATAAAACTAACAAAATGCAATGCATTGATTTATATCAGTTTTTAATAAAACTAACAAAATGCAATGCATTGAGTTATATCAGTTTTTAATAAAACTAACCATATGCAATGCTTTAAGTTATATCAGTTTTTAATAAAACTAACAAAATGCAATGCATTAAGTTATATCAGTTTTTAATAAAACTAACAAAATGCAATGCATTGATTTATATCAGTTTTTAATAAAACTAACAAAATGCAATGCATTGAGTTATATCAGTTTTTAATAAAACTAACCATATGCAATGCTTTAAGTTATATCAGTTTTTAATAAAACTAACAAAATGCAATGCATTGATTTATATCAGTTTTTAATAAAACTAACAAAATGCAATGCATTGAGTTATATCAGTTTTTAATAAAACTAACCATATGCAATGCTTTAAGTTATATCAGTTTTTAATAAAACTAACAAAATGCAATGCATTAAGTTATATCAGTTTTTAATAAAACTAACAAAATGCAATGCATTGAGTTATATCAGTTTTTAATAAAACTAACCATATGCAATGCTTTAAGTTATATCAGTTTTTAATAAAACTAACAAAATGCAATGCATTAAGTTATATCAGTTTTTAATAAAACTAACAAAATGCAATGCATTGATTTATATCAGTTTTTAATAAAACTAACAAAATGCAATGCATTGAGTTATATCAGTTTTTAATAAAACTAACCATATGCAATGCTTTAAGTTATATCAGTTTTTAATAAAACTAACAAAATGCAATGCATTGATTTATATCAGTTTTTAATAAAACTAACAAAATGCAATGCATTGAGTTATATCAGTTTTTAATAAAACTAACCAAATGCAATGCTTTAAGTTATATCAGTTTTTAATAAAACTAACAAAATGCAATGCTTTAAGTTATATCAGTTTTTAATAAAACTAACAAAATGCAATGCATTGATTTATATCAGTTTTTAATAAAACTAACAAAATGCAATGCATTGAGTTATATCAGTTTTTAATAAAACTAACCATATGCAATGCTTTAAGTTATATCAGTTTTTAATAAAACTAACAAAATGCAATGCATTGAGTTATATCAGTTTTTAATAAAACTAACAAAATGCAATGCATTGATTTATATCAGTTTTTAATAAAACTAACAAAATGCAATGCTTTAAGTTATATCAGTTTTTAATAAAACTAACAAAATGCAATGCATTAAGTTATATCAGTTTTTAATAAAACTAACAAAATGCAATTGCATTGAGTTATATCAGTTTTTAATAAAACTAACCATATGCAATGCTTTAAGTTATATCAGTTTTTAATAAAACTAACAAAATGCAATGCATTAAGTTATATCAGTTTTTAATAAAACTAACAAATGCAATGCATTGATTTATATCAGTTTTTAATAAAACTAACAAAATGCAATGCATTGAGTTATATCAGTTTTTAATAAAACTAACCATATGCAATGCTTTAAGTTATATCAGTTTTTAATAAAACTAACAAAATGCAATGCATTGATTTATATCAGTTTTTAATAAAACTAACAAAATGCAATGCATTGAGTTATATCAGTTTTTAATAAAACTAACAAAATGCAATGCATTAAGTTATATCAGTTTTTAATAAAACTAACAAAATGCAATGCATTAAGTTATATCAGTTTTTAATAAAACTAACAAAATGCAATGCATTGATTTATATCAGTTTTTAATAAAACTAACAAAATGCAATGCATTGAGTTATATCAGTTTTTAATAAAACTAACCATATGCAATGCTTTAAGTTATATCAGTTTTTAATAAAACTAACAAAATGCAATGCATTAAGTTATATCAGTTTTTAATAAAACTAACAAAATGCAATGCATTGATTTATATCAGTTTTTAATAAAACTAACAAAATGCAATGCATTGAGTTATATCAGTTTTTAATAAAACTAACCATATGCAATGCTTTAAGTTATATCAGTTTTTAATAAAACTAACAAAATGCAATGCATTAAGTTATATCAGTTTTTAATAAAACTAACAAAATGCAATGCATTTAAGTTATATCAGTTTTTAATAAAACTAACAAAATGCAATGCATTGAGTTATATCAGTTTTTAATAAAACTAACCATATGCAATGCTTTAAGTTATATCAGTTTTTAATAAAACTAACAAAATGCAATGCATTAAGTTATATCAGTTTTTAATAAAACTAACAAAATGCAATGCATTGATTTATATCAGTTTTTAATAAAACTAACCAAATGCAATGCATTAAGTTATATCAGTTTTTAATAAAACTAACAAAATGCAATGCATTAAGTTATATCAGTTTTTAATAAAACTAACAAAATGCAATGCATTGATTTATATCAGTTTTTAATAAAACTAACAAAATGCAATGCATTGAGTTATATCAGTTTTTAATAAAACTAACCATATGCAATGCTTTAAGTTATATCAGTTTTTAATAAAACTAACAAAATGCAATGCATTAAGTTATATCAGTTTTTAATAAAACTAACAAAATGCAATGCATTGATTTATATCAGTTTTTAATAAAACTAACAAAATGCAATGCATTGAGTTATATCAGTTTTTAATAAAACTAACCATATGCAATGCTTTAAGTTATATCAGTTTTTAATAAAACTAACAAAATGCAATGCATTGATTTATATCAGTTTTTAATAAAACTAACCATATGCAATGCTTGAAGTTATATCAGTTTTTATAAAACTAACAAAATGCAATGCATTAAGTTATATCAGTTTTTAATAAAACTAACAAAATGCAATGCATTGAGTTATATCAGTTTTTAATAAAACTAACCAAAATGCAATGCATTGATTTATATCAGTTTTTAATAAAACTAACAAAA